>DWQT01003934.1:0-11820 GCA_018244895.1 Myscelus amystis hages | reverse complement strand
AGAGATATATATATATATATATATATATATATATATATATATTAAGATATAACAAAGTCGCTTTCGCTTCCTGTCCCTATGTATACGTAGATCTTTAAAACTACATTTTTACTTAGTAAATTGCAACGCGTGCGAAGCCGCACACAGAAGCTAGTTACATATGCAAACCTTAATCTTGAATCGCTCGTATCTATTAAAAGAAACCGCATTTTTTTTTATACTATAATATACCGACTATTTTATACTATGTAAAGACAATATACATACATAAATACATAACCTTCGTTTCATACTATGCAAAGATATTACACGGCTTTTCCAAGGAAAACTGTACACTATCCGGACATAGTCTCAATAAATACACCCGGAGTAAATATTGGTTGTCTGTTGCAGCAGACGTCCGCGCCGCTCGACGAGGGCGCCGCCGGCGGGCCGAAGCCCATCAACTACGCGGCCGCTGCGAAAGCTAACAAGCCGAAGAAACCCGCGTCCCCGCCGGTCGGCGAGAAGGCCTCCAGTCCGCCGCTGAAGCCCGAGAGAGCGGCGCCCGTCGCCGTCAAGCCCGAGAAGAAGGTTTACAAGACCGGTGCCAAGGACAAACCGGTCGCCAGGAAGAACTCGACGAAGTAACCGGTAAATTTCATCAGTAACACCGTAGCATGTCCGCTGTATTACATACTCTTTTGTCGTTGCGATGTGTGCGCACCGAATGCATACATACATTGCAGCTATCAAGCTGTGGTACACTGGGAGAAATCTTATCGTTGCGATGTGTGTGTGTGTGTGTGTGTGTGTGTGTACATACACCAAATGCATACATTCATAGCCAACAGCTCAGTGCGGCTATTAAGTTGTGGTACACTGGGAGAAACGGGGCGTCCATAGTCATAATAACCTTTGTGAGGTCGTTTATATGTATAAATTGTTGTTATCACTATCGAAAGGTTATGGGAAGGGCGAAAAATTCACTGTTACTCGCTCTCGATGTGCGATAGAGATGTAGGTAATTGTTCTCTCATGCTCAAATCGAATATACATCGATGATTCCACGTGAGTTGTATATTAAACTCTGTTCTGTGTTGTTATTTAATATCACAATACATTTAATTAATCGAGAGACGGGGCTGTGAGAACGGCAATTGAGTGCATCGAGTCCCACTGCTGGGTGCAGAATCCCACGTTTTACAGTCCCAGATGGTACGTCAGCCACATTGAGATTGTTCTATCTAGATCTATCTTTGAAACGTCTAAACGTTGGGTCCGGGTAGCTTATAACGAATCATAGACTTTCATCATAATATAATTAATAACACACAAACATACATCCAAACAAATAAGTGAAAGAACGTTTGAATGAAAGACATTACACAAGCAGGCCTTGTGTTGAGGTCCCGGCGGATCCGGACTGTTCCCACACTTCGGTCAGTTCCAGGCCTCGCCCAGCGGTGGGCCAACCAACCAACTTGCCAACCAACAGAGAAGCGATATCTCTGTACGATGTTTCCAAAATGATATTTCACTGGATACTGATAAATTGTTCTTAACGCAAATAAATCTCATGCTAATAAACCAAACCATATCTAATAATATATAAGGACTGATGTAATGTGTTGATATTGAAAGTAAAATCCGACGGAATTAAATTTGATTTACATTAAACAGATTTATTTAAAATTTGATTTAAATTAAACAGATTGATTTTAAAATTTCGTTTACATTGAACAGATTAATTTCTAATTTGACTTACATTAAACAGATTAATTTCTAATTTGACTTACATTAAACAGATTAATTTAAAATTTGATTTACATTAAACAGATTGATTTAAAATTTGATTTACATTAAACAGATTAATTTAAAATTTGATTTAAATTAAACAGATTGATTTTAAAATTTCGTTTACATTAAGCAGATTTATTTCTAATTTGACTTACATTAAACAGATTTATTTCAAATTTGATTTACATTAAACAGTTTAATTTAACAAATCAATCTGTTTAATGGATTGTTTTACGATAGCGTTACATATCTGTGAATACATTAGTATGCCAATATTTTCCTGGCCCGACTCCGATGTGGTTCATACTATTGCATATTCATCTTTGCCTCGTCAGTAACTTTAATGCTGTCGTCTCCTCTTCCTTAGGCGTGTAGAAAGAGACTGAGATAGCGCAGTGAACGCCAACGTTATTATGACTATGGATGCGGTCTGTGTGACAGAGACGGCTATAGAATATGGCGTATTATATGATCGTTAATGTCATATAATATTTCTAACTTGACCCCAGCTATTTTTATAGTAAATATAAATTTTGTTTCCTTCAAAACGGCTCCAATGATACTTCTAGATGAGTTTTGCACGAGAATTTAATGTTTTCGACAAATAGAAAACATTAAATTCTCTTAAATAATAGCATTTTATTGATGTTAAATTGAACTATCAGGAAACTGACACTGTACTAAACCATTTTTGATAGCAACGGACTATCTAAATGCAAGAGTTCGTCGAAATCGTTAGAGCCGTTTCGAAGGAATGCATTATTATGTGTACAAAAATTGTTCTTTCAATAGGATGCACCGTATTTGATTGTCCTCTGCGGTTTGTATAGGATTGCGTGCGGAGGCGGTTTGTTTATTTCGTATCTTTTCATTTTAGCATGTAGCTAGTGTAAAAACGTTAACGCAAACATTTTAATTATAAATTTAAACATATAAAAAAAATATATATATATATATTATATTGTTATAGGATTTAGTGATGTGATATTATAAAAATTGATTCGCAATTTGTTTTTCCTCGATTTTGGATCTAAACAAAATATTATATTATAAATATTATGATATTGAAATTACAGAGAAAATGAAACATAGATGTAAAAAATAACCCGATTATTATAATTATTAAAATTAATTGTTAGTTAATAAATGATTATGTTTTATGTGAATAATTAGGATTAATTATTGTCTAGGAGTTGATAATATGTTTATCTTATTGCTGGTCGGGAATATATTTGTTTGAACACAAAAAATTTTTTTTCAAATAATGTGTCCGCGTCCCGTTCTCAATGAAAAATACCAACATTTAATATTAAATTCATCTTAAATCAATATTAGTGTTTGCTTAAAAAGTTTTCCTCTCAAACATAAAAACTAAGGAGTCTTATAATAAAATTCAATACTCAACAATAATATACATAGATTTATATGAAAATATTAAACAAATCGTTGAGAAATATATTTCCGATCAAACAATTATTTCTTTACATAGTTTGATGGAAGATATTCACGAGGAAATTTATTATAAATGTGTTTTAACTTGCATACGTTTGAAAAATTTGCTGTAAAATTTTTAGTTTCGCAGACTTGCGAATTGCCATTTTCAAAATCTAATATACCATCACGATGACAACTCTGTTTGTGGTTTGATATGTTATCCTTAAACATGTTTTGAATCCCAATTTTAATCTGTAATCAAGTCCTTTACGGCTCCGCTGAGCAGCTAATATTAAATCTACCCACGGTTCGTTGGTTTAAAAAAATCAAACTTGTTTTCATTGCTTTTCGTTACTATATACCGCATTTGTGACTGGCAACCCCTGTATTAAAGCATCTGGGAACACAGGTAAGGTTCCCATAATGTTGCCAGATCTATAAACCATTGGCAGCCATTTTCCTGGCGTTTCAAGTCTTAATTGTGTGTTGAATTGCCATTAAAATTACAAATGAATACCAATAAAATCAGATTCACATGGCAGAGTCCATTAAACGACGTAAAACCAATGTCCTAAGTTTCTAGAAAGTTCTAGGTGCGTGAAAAAAATTTTGTTGTGTTCATTGAAAAATCTAAATTCGCAATTGCCATTGGAGAGATTCAAAATCGCGCAGTAAACATTGATTGTTCAATTTTGGGAAAAGTTGCTGGTGAATTTAAAAAAAAAAAACAATATGTTTGCTTTCTATATAATTTTTTGAAAAAAAAAATGGTGTCGAATATTTAAACAAAACCCTTTTCGGGGCTTTGGATACAATTAATACCTGGCATTTCATGGATATCCAAAAACAACTGATTATTTCGCGGGGGTATTTTCCCGCGCGAAGCGGCCATCTTGAATTACTGTCAAATCTCATTCCAATGACATGTGGAACTAGCAACGCCATCTCTCGGTGCAATGACTAACTAATCTCCCTGTGAGATACATAAAGATCCATCACGCTATGTAAATCGGATTTAGATATAATCGAAGTAATTTTAGGGATGTCCATTTAATCTTTACCGTGTAGATGAATAAATAAATGAAAAAAAAAAATTAAAAATAACTATTACAATGTACATTTATTATATGAATTACTAGTTAATTACTATTACTATAATTACTATTGTCTATGGACAATTAGCGATAGATTTTGAGAAAAAAAAAGTGTATATTTGAAAAAAAAAAAATTAAACAAAACTCGTCTCTATTGCGATGGTGTTTCGGTGGTGTTTTCAGCGCGCGTTGGTTCTGTATATTTAGAATGTCGCTGTGTATGATATGTTCCTTGCGAACGACGCGTGTGTCTGTCTGTGTGTGTGTGTGCGTGCGGGAGGTTTTCGAGAAAGGAAAACACACAAAAAACAAATTGCCTAACGTTTTTAATTGAAGAAATATATAATATATATTGATCTGAGCGAGACTCGTTCTAAAAATATCGTTCGGAAACGGGTGGAAAGGTGAAGAAATTACGTATTTATTTGTATCATAATTGAATCTTGAAAAAGAAATGATTCTGCCTACTTTTCCTTTAGACTTCGGAAGCGAGTTATGAATATAATATAATGTTATATGTGAAAACTAACACCGATTTGTATGTCCCCTTTGCAATTTGACAGTTCTGGGGGTGTTTAGGAAATTTCGTGTGTATAATACTATATAATTAAGTGTAGAGATACCGATTTTGGTAGCAGAAAATTTAAAGGTACACAGTTCAGTCTTTGTTTTTCGTTTTTCTATCTCTCTCTCTCTGTCTTTTTCGATTTGACCGCGGCGGCGCGGCGACGGGCGGCGAGATGTTTGTGTATAGTCCCCATTGGGTCGCGATTGTGTATAATAAGGCTCGTTTCGCACAGTGACGCGCGAACTTTTGCACCAACAGCGTCCTCGTCTTGTGTCGCTCGCGTTTACTATGAGAGTTTTATTCTAATTATTATTTTTATTACTGATAATATTATTTAGCGGTGATATTATAGTGCACGCAACGGATGTATGATTTTAAATATAGCGTTTACTTAGAGGAGCGCGGGTTAAGTTGATCGTGCTAAAGGTAGGCGCTCACTCATCGACCCGGTCGGCGCGTAAATTACGAAATACCTGATTTTTGAATATTTGTACACGCTTTCCTTCCCACTAAAATGGAAAACTCTACATAAATTTGTCTTCCTTTTAGGACTTAATCTTCACATCCAATAGGTCGCCATGACGCTTTAGTCACTGCAATCTTAGCAACTTGGCCTCGCCTACTATTACTCGGCGTTTGAGACTCGTGTAAATAGATTTCCGTATATGCATTCGTTTGTAGTGCCGAGGAAGTCGAGTTAGTGTCAAATGCGGGTAGGTTGAACGGTTGATGAGTGAGCGACAGACGGATCATTATCGTGCGCGAATTTTTAGTACATTTAGCGTGAATTTTGCAAGCGCCGAGATTCGACGAATCGACGCTAAGTCTCAATACGTTAAAATCGATGTATATTCTTAATTATACATCTTCTGCGTCATAGCCGTGTATGTTTGTATAGTGGATTAGTTATGGAAAGGCGAACATCTATGACAATTATACGATTTTTGTTTAATTCGATGCGGTTTGTATGATAAATTTATATCGAAACGTAACATATTAGTCAACCTGTATGGCAATTATAGAGTTTGTTGAATTGTTGTCCACATTGTATGATAATAGCTCGTTTAGTCTGTGGCCGGTATTGAAATTATACAGTAGCAGTAGGCAATGTCGATTAATGTTTTTATATACTGTATAGTACTTGCGAAATGTATATAAAAGTTAAAATATATGCGATTTAACGTGTGTTAAATTCGAGTTTTCATACAATATTTATGGTATTTTGATTGAAATTGATCATTATTTTTGTCTTATTTGTACGGAATGTGAATCTTGATTCGTTTTAGACGCTTCTAATGTCACCGTGTATGCGATTTGTGGTAGCACTAGTAATATTGTCAAAATAGAGTGTATAGGTCATAGATGTTTGTGTATAATTAAGCTCAGATATGTTTTTTCATATGTTTACGTTTAAAAATTATATAATGTACGGTGAATTAATTAATTTTAAAAGTGTATTAGGGGTGTCACAACCGGGACGGCCGTCAGGCATACTGTCTTGTACAATATATATATGAATGAATTTCGTTGTTTGATTTACCCTTCCGATGAGTATGTATAAGTTAAGGGTTTAATAACATCTTGGTTTGATGTAATATTGAAAGGATTATATTATTAACTACTAGCTGTATCCTGAGAGCGTTGCAACACAATCAACTAAAATAAATTTGAAGAAAAAACAGTGGCGCCGTCTGTCGAAATTGTCCGTACCAGCGCAGAAACCTCCGCGGGCTGATGCAGAACAACTTTGCTAAAGACCATCACACGACCAAATGCATGGTGTACGATTCTATAAAGGACACACAGAGAAACAATCATTTTTATATATTAAGATTAATATCAGCCGTAATGGCTTAGCGGTTTAGCGGTTCAGTGTTACGCCAGAGAGACCTCGTCGTAAGGTCGGAATTTTAGCACGCATCTTGTCAGTGCGTTTATAATTCGCAGTTTTCGATAGCGTTATAACGATAGCTGCATATTTCACGAGCTTAGTCTGCTGTTCAAGATTAATAGGAAACGACTGAACCGATTTCGATGCGATTTTCGCTTTCAGCCGACTGAGGAATAAAGGTATATCTAACAAAGTTGAAATACCCTAAAATTGTTCCAGTATCAATTTTTTGGGCTGTTATATGTAACATTTTCTAGCCGATTGGAAAGACTTCTTTGCTACTAACTCAGTTGACGGCGAGAATTCTAGAATATATGTAGCACGATGGCTAGACATTGCAAATTCACACTTAAAATGTATCAATCTGCTTCAAATGAAACACCAGTATCAACAATAATAGTATTTATTAAAATTACATCGATCAAAACTAACGTACCAATAAACGACTGCTTACTTATAAAAAAAGACACTTCCATTATATAAAAGACACTTCCATTTGGGTATGACGTCATATCACGTTAACTCCATGTCGTAATTATGACTTTAACGCAGCTTTATTTCAATTGTAATAACGCCACACCGCGTATGGATAAGGACCTTTACAATTACAAATACACTTATTAGTAAACGATATTTTGTCGAGTTTTTGCAACACTGAGGAACAACGCTTCGTCTATCTCATTGGTTCTCAAATAAATCGGCTGGAACCTTTGAATTAGTAATTTGTTAGCGGCGCTGTGAAAATATCGTATTTTAAAATCTAACCTCTTTTCCATAAACATTTTAAAATGCCCTCTTTAACCTTTAACCTTTGGAGTTAGTATGTTTTAAACCTACATTGATATTTTACTGAGTGTAGAGTTTTAAATGAAATACAATACCGAATTTACTTAAATTTCATATGAAACTAGTAAAAGGAGGTACTATTCCGTCTCTTGCTAATCCATACTGTAGTCTATCCAGAACCAAAAACTCAAAATGCATTTTAGTAAATAGTAATAATTAACTTCGTAAATACCCACTCTACCCCCCCTCACTATATCTAATACGTGTTTATGATAAGTATGAAAAGAAGGTTGAGTACCACTGTTACAGACGAAGCGCTTGTCTATGCCATTAAATGTTTTTTTTCTTTACAATAAAAATAAACAATATACTGAAAAGTGTATTTTTGAGTTTTATCAACATTTTCCTTGTCATAACAGTCGGTAACTAAAGACAATATTGAACATTATCATCAACAATAGGTGAATAATAAACCTTAATACCATACAATATAAAGTCGCTTTTGCTACTGTGTGTTACTGTGAACTTACGACTATTTTAGTTTAAAAAAATGGCACTTAAGCCATTTCGCTTCTCAATATGAAAGGTGAAAATAGCAATTGCTTACAAGATTAATAATTAACATTTAAATATATGACATCTATAATATAATTAACATTGAAAGCAATATTTAAAGTAAGTGACAATTTGAATATGTAATTTTTTTTCAAATGCATACGTCGCATAAAACCAAAATCCAATTAAAAATTAAGCAAGAGTTGTCGGATATTTAGGATATTTTAAAGTAATTTATCGTTTGTTTATTTATTTCTGTTCCGGTTTTTAAGGAGTAGCTTTAGGGTTAAAACAATTGAAAACAATAAAACATAAGAAAATAATGCAGCATATTCGTTTCCACACATTTTAGATCGTATTTCGACTAATTGGCGAAAATTAAAAATTGAAATTCAATCAAAATTAAAAACATTATGTATTAAGTATTTAAAATTGTCACTTAAGCTAAATAATTGTATTATAGAAATGATTGACATCAAAATTTGTACATTAAGCATTATTTTAAGAACACATCAATAATAGCAACATTGTATATATTAAAAGAGGCCTACATAAGCACACACGGAAGGTATTTTCGGACGAAATATATTATACATAATAGTCTTCTTAATATATAAAATCCAAAGACAATACAACTATAACGTATTGCGCAGATAAAAAAAGGAAAAATGTAACTCGGTCAAAAGTATTTTATCTGTACGATATAATAAGTGACATCAAATATTTCGCGCGAAAATTACAACGAATTTATTCGTCTACTTCGCCGCCATTTTGAATTTAAATTGACTCATTTCAAACACCAAAAGAGTGATTTTTTTTTATCACATCTATCCGCTTATAAAATTTAAGGCCACGATTATCACAATGTGATTTTTTCCCGCCAAATTGACAATTAATTTCATACATATACCTATACACGATATTAAAATACTTAAAAAGCAGTTGGTGAATCTACAAAGATATTAAAATGAGCTTTAAAATGCAAATATGTGTGAAAAAAAACACGTGCGTTACATATTTTCAAAGATTACATTTCTATTTCAAAAAGATCTCTGATGATACACACTTGATGGTTTAGCTATGAATTTTTTCTCTTTCTAATTTCCAATGCCTTGAAGACAGGTAAATACCTTGGCAGCTAAATTGCTATGTATTCTAAAGGGCGATTTCAAATATTAATACAGTAAAACCATCTTATTCTTGGGATATATGTAGCGAAAAATGCCGCGAATATGGACCCAAGTCTGCATCTCTCCCGTCGCTGCCCAAAGACTTGGAAACTAGCTGATAAAAGGAAATACAAGAATTGACTTGTTTGTCATATTCATAATACATCGCCCTACTCAAAAAATATAAAGAAAATTGTATATGAATATTACATTTTTCATCAAGGCTATGCCTATATAAATCGTATTTAAACAATAATAATGTATATTGCTCGAATCGAGAATGAAAAACATATATAAAACTCATACGTTTTTATAAAAAATATCGACTTACGATAACATTGAATAGATAATCGCTTTGAAAAAAACTTAAATATATGCATATTTTGAACGTCATAATGGCACTAAACTAGAAAAGTATTCTTAAATCATTATAATAAAATATATTTATATTCAAAATGAAAACACCGTATTTCTCGGGACTCGAAAGGGCGTAACCACCATTTCGGTGAAAACTCGCTTTAGTAAAGTATTTTTTGAACGATGTTTAGAGCTAAATGAATTATTGGATAAAAGATTTAATAAAATTCTATTTTTTTGTATGTAAATGCCATGATTTTTATTTTTAATTCAAAATAGTCCAACATACCTCACACCGATTACATTAACTATACTTTTACAGTAAAAAAATTGTTTGAAAATCATTTTTTTTGTCTGTTTAAATAGTTTATACCTGTTTAAAAAGCAATAATTTTAATAATAACTGTTCGATTACCGTCAACCTCAAAATACATTCGCAATGTCATAAAATTTGTTTTGAAGAAAAATGAAGAACAGAGGTTTATTTTTTATTTTTCACGTATTTTGTGGATGAACATTAACAATGCCCTTTCTCTGCCGAGGTCTCTATATCAGCGAGTTGTAGCTAAAGCAACTAATCATTATATCAGTTAAAACTGTATTTTACACGCAAGTAGCAACACCATGAGATATAGGCGCTGGTTACACCATTGTCATAAGACTTTCTATAAATTTTCAATGAATATTCAATTCAAATATTTATTAAGATGCATTTCTTGTCGATATATTGTCCACTTCTATATACCCGTCTAGGGGGAAATCATTTTTAAATGGCAATATCTTTTTATTAATCAAAATAAATTTAGTTTATTACCTGCTTGTAAATAATCTTGACAGGCATTATATTTATGCTGTCGAGTGATATAGAATCCGTTTAATAAATAAGGAATATAAAAGGTGGCAATTAAAAACGAAAAAAAAAACACATATTATACTTAATAAATCTTAGGAATATACCTATTAATACATTTTCATAAAACTCCGAAAATATTTTACAATAAAAAAAATTTCAAAATTAAAATAAAAAAAAATCATCTTATTTAAAAAGCAAAATGTTGTCATTGTTTTAGAGTTGACACAAAACCACTTTTTCTTGTCATTATACAATCATTGATTACTTAAAGAAAATAGAAAAAAATATTTAACTCTATAACAACAAAATACATAGCGTGTATAGTACATAATAAAGTGCATTATGTATATGTAAAAAAACATTAAGAATTACTGTTTTGCCAAAGTCAGTGCAAGGCAGTAAATGTCAAAATTACTTAGACCCGCATTTTGCAAAAAAAAAAGATTTTGCTATGAAGCTATAAAAACAAAGATGGAAGAATTTTTCCGTTACAAAATTATCATAAATACTTACCATGGTCACGCCCAATTTTAGTACATTTCGAAATTAATTTTGTTTTCAAAACAGCTTTAATATTGAAAAAAAATCATGAATAAGTATTATAACGTAAAATATGATATATGTCAAAATAATAATTATAATCTTTGTATAATTCATAATAATTCCGTTTATGGCACCGATATCTATACTCAAGATAACAATAAACTAATATTATACAGGGCGTTGATGTATCACTGGAGCATTGCATGAGTAAAGCGTAAAGAAGCGCCTATCTAATTTTTTTACGCCCTGTATATATATATTAATACATAAACTTATGTGCAAAATAAAAGCATCTAATATTAATTTACTCGACATAACGCATCTTATAAATTACGGTAAACATTAGAGTCCGCAAAACGTGTGGTCACCTGGAAAATTTAAATAAAAGACTCATTTTCAAACTTTTAATATTAATGAAACCGTATATCCGAAACCGCATCTGCTTAATGAGGGTTTAATGCGTTCAGGTTGATTGGAAGAAAAAAAAAACAGCAAAAAAACTCCTAGAATTCTTTACAAAAAAAAAAATGTTTTTGTAAATGAGCTTGCGTATTACTGTCAGCTCGTCTGATGAGAAAGCGGAGTGATATTTAAGATGTAGTACGCTTGCTTAGACACTGCTTATCCACTGTTGCTTAGAAATACTCAATTCTGTTTTACGCGTTCGTAAAATTGACGCGCAACCGACTCTTCTAAATTTGATAAGCGGAACAAATATATATATCTGTAATTATTCGGATTATTTCTATTACTTCAATAAAAGCGTATCACATGATGTATGTTACAATATA
>DWQT01003933.1:0-11821 GCA_018244895.1 Myscelus amystis hages | reverse complement strand
TCCAGGAAGAACGGTAGGCGTGACAACTGATTACAGCGTGTTTAAATAAAAAAATAAACTATATCGTGCTCTTAACTTAAACCCATAATTAGGTATATTAGTACCTACGGTGTTATATGAAATATTGCGGATATATCTTTTTGTTCGGATTCTCGACTCATAAATATTGATGCTCCACGCTACCGTGTTTTGACTCCTCTACTGTTACACTCATCCGGGTTTGACGTTTAAATTACAATTTGTTACGACGTTTTAAATGAAGGACATTGACCTTTCATTTATTTTTACAATGATGTCAATTTGAAATTGTATTTTTCCTCACTTGTGATTGCTTTTTTTTTCTTCAAGGCTTATTTCAGCTAATCGGCAGGTACTGGAGAGTTCTAGTGAGTACTAATCGGATTTGAATGTTAAATTATTGGTCTGTCATTTATCTATACTGGATGTTCGTTAAAAACAATAAAACACGCAGGTTTCGCCGGGAAACGTTGGAGAAATACATAGTTACATAACTTTTACGCAAAAAAGCAATGCATCCTTTGCAGCGACGGTATACATCCAATAAAATGAAGCAACCTCAGTACAAGCAACATTTATTCAACGGTATAAAACTCGGTACGGGTACTCATTATAGTAAATCGAGTTTGAAGTAAACATAACATTAATCAAACCAGTACTAAGTACCGTACACATCAGAGACCGCGTGGAATAAATATCAATGATAAAGGAACTGAATATTAAAGTAATTTACTGAGTCACGAGATCCGTTAGAAAAAAAATATCAAACGTTTCATTGGTGATTGATATACGCTCCCAATTATAAGTAAATAGAGAGTAATATTTCATGAAATATGTACTCCATAGCGTGAACCATGAGATCGTATAGCAGCTTACAGTAAAGCACAAAATATAGCTGTTTATGGTCTACGTAACTGGTTACAACCGGTTTTGAAACAATAGATTATAAAATTTGTTTGGCATTAAAGTTTAATGCGAAACAAATTATATATATCGTGTGCCGTGAAATAAGTAAGAATGCCTGCTCTTAATTAATGCAGTGTAGTTGTTTTTCTCGAGTCACACGTGGTGTCACCACGCGAGTATGTCCTATTACATTCGTCAAATAAGTGTTACTGATAGACACTGTTTCAGCTGGCCGTCTGTTATAAAGCTGATTCAATGTACCTTAATATCTGTGTACCAAAATGGGTAGTGAGCGAAAAAGTATCTACATATATGTATATATTACTGTATAACTATGTATTAATTACTGCAGTATTTCGCAGAACATTCGAAAACTTCGTACGGACATCGCAAACCCATTAGATAAAAATCTGTAGCATTAACATAAATATTGTCCAATTTAAACAGTTTCGTCGTAAATTTTTTTTAATATCATATATATGTATTCTATATTTATATAATCGTAGTTTTACGACTCCAAAATTATGCAAACTATTTCTATTTCCAAAACCTGTTCTATCCATACCATCAATTAACATTGTTTATTTATAAAATTGTTAACTATCATAATTATGGACGACTACGATATAGCGTAAAATTATTTTAAATAATATAGGGTAGGCACTTGTTATCCCAACTTAAAGCTTATGGAAGTATTAATTAGGTATAAGTATCAGTTATCAACATGAAATAATATTCTGTTTAGAAACACGTTAAAAGATAATTGAAATATAAAATATATGCTTTCGGAAATACTTGTCAATAATTATATTTTTTGCAAAAAAAATTACTATTCATTTACCAAATTAAATTCGGTATCATTCGTAATCTGTTATACTATCTATGAAATCATTAACATAAATTCCTTAATTTTGAAGTATAATTTATATCATTAGAACAATGCCAGTGTAAATATTACTGATTTACTAACAATTATAAACTATTTGGTTCGTAAGCAGGTACATTTTATTGTGAGTGCAGTAACAATCAAGTCTCCAAACTCCGAATGTATTCTGAACGCTAGAAAGCAGAATTACATATGTTTAATGTAGAGACCGCCGTGACCCGCAACTTGGCAAGGCTTAGTCCACGGCCTGCAATATAGAATCTAGATAAACGGGTACTCCCGGATCAGTTACGATACTCGTACAATTCACACACGTATATTAAAACAACAGTGGGGCGTGAGTTATTCGATATGTGATTGCTTTGTCATTAGGCGGGGCGTGCGAGGTGCGTCGCAGCCGGAACTGAAGCCGAATGTGAAACCGCTACATGCGATTATTTAGCGAGGTGTCTGCCGCTCCGTTCGCACAGGTTCATTGCCATTGATACCAATCCTTGTTAGATAACTGTGCGCAAGAAAGTTCACATCCGTTTACAAATGTAGGTAATGTATTGTACAGTCATTACAATCACCTTCAGGGTGCATACGGCAAGGGACGGGATTACTCAAGCATTTTAAACTACAAAATAGTACTGGTATATAAAAATCAAACAAATTTACTATTTGGTATTATTCGCGACAACGGTAAATAAACACTATGTAGACAATAATGCTACATCCTAGACTATAGATCACTATCATGTGTCTATTTAAAAAAAAATATTGTAGCTGTATAGAGGAGCACGATATCATAGAGAGACATAGTATTTAACAATTGTAATGAAAAAAAATGGATTATGTAATAGGGCCTAATATTACAACAGCTCAGCTTTAAAGCATTCGTCGTTCATACAATAGAAAGCATTTAAATCACAGTACTATATGTATAGTACCAACGCAACATGGCGACCCTGCTAGCGTGCCTGTCATATTGCTTATCTATGTGCATAATATTTATCTTTATGTTTTAAACTTCTTTAAAATATCCCAACAGACATAATCAAAGCTTTATTTTTACCGTTCAATTTTGACAGAAACATCCCTTGTGTTCATTGATTATTCGTTAAATATAACTATGAACGACCAAGTGCAAGTTACTTTAATTGCTTTGCTTAACAGAGAGTACAGAATGCGACAAACAGAATGTAGAATACGTGGTCGCCCGCGGCGGCTGCGGTGTGGTCAGCGGGGGACTTCGCTCTTGACACTGTTGTGCAACCTCAGCGCGCCGATCCTCCTTGCCATGCTTCATCGTTCAATATTTATTGCATAAATCTGCATAACGACCGTTTCGTGACTAATCTTTGTGGGCGAGTACGAATTTTACTTCACAGCAGTGACCTTTCCCAGCGCGCCAAGGCCTCGCGCCGGAGAGACAGACAGTCTGTAAGTGCCGTTGTGGGTGTCTTCTTTATTTTATTACACATCGAGTTTTTTAAGTGTCTCGATGCTGTGATTAAAAAGCATTCCTGCTTTTCTCTTTACTAGTGAAATCTATAAATTAAAAATCCTGATTTACAAACACAGTCCACAAACAATAGCAAATCCATTGCTATTGTCCCAAGACATTTTAATACATACTCGGGGATCCGCTAGCTAATATTCTAAAAATTTATCTATGTTTGATTGTGAATGAATTATGTCATATTAGTCCTAGGATGTGTGTCTGAACCTAAGATTGTCACAATCACTTTAGCGACAAAGTCCTCTTTACACTAAAAAAAAATCGTTTTTTTTAAATATGGCATACCAGACTACCAGTAGCAATGGCACTAAAGAATAACATCGTTATATCAGGAAACTGGTACATTTTAGAGTTCTACATAATGTTCTCGAAAGTGTGTGAACACTGCTAGACTGTTTATGATTATTGCTGTAATTCGGGTGTTGATTTCTGACTTTGCAACTTGATAACTACTCGTACTATAACTACGCACCAACAAGACGGGATATGAAGTATTAGGAACAGAACGATACTGCGAAACCAAATTCAATATTCGTAACATTATTATAATATAATAAAGATTAAAATGCATACGACCTCAATTTGAATAAAGACGTATACGGTGAAAAATACCGGTCTCGATCTCCAAACGGATATTGCGTGTGTCGTGGTGTAGTTATGAAAATCATTTTCGAGTATCATTGACGATCGCATCCTGTTTGGTTTTTATTCACCTCATTCGTTCGTTACAGATGTGATGATTATCATCTAATGCCTTTGTAACTACATATATGTCGTAATTTCATGTCACTGAGCGCTAAGCATACTCGTATTATGTAGATGGAGTCACTGAGAGATTTCATTGCTTGAACAAATATGGACGATCAATGCTTACATGGTTTAATTGTTAGTTAAAATTTGGTTTTTAATTGTTAGTTAAAATAAATCTTTCATTTTCATTTCTTTCATTCTTATTTAAATTATTTAATTTAGTTATAGATGTAATAATTTATTAATTGTAACTTGAAGACCCAAAACGATTAATAATACGTAGTAAAATAAAAACGTTTTATAGACGTAAAACTAAGACGACGTTGACATTGATAGTCATGAATTGTGAGAGGCTAATGAATATTCATGATAATAAATGAATAAAATAACTTCACAGTCCAATAAGGAACGGTCCGTACCTACGGCTTCGACATGAATGAATACATTCTACTCTATTTCATTACGATACCCTGGCTGTGAATTGTTGTTTGTTTTAGTCGGTGTATTAATGATGACGATATTACGATAGTATCGTGGGAAATAGGAAATATCGTTTATGATTTAAATAAAGCCGGATGATTGTGCTGTTTTGTGCGAATTGTTTATCGAGACGTCGTGACTGATAGTTGAGTCACCTTATTTATCTTATTATTTAGAAAACAACCGTTTGCAGTTCTGTATTGTTTTAATTTTTATTAAGTGTCCAAAAGACCGTATAAATAGTGCATAACTATACACACATATTAGCGATTAACAATGCACAGTAATTTACCCCAGGTAACATGGTAAGATTATTATGACCTTGACTTTGACCTTACCCTTCTCGTGGTAAGATTATACCTGTTTCCAATAGCGGGACGATAAAAGGTTTGATAGCATTACAGTGCTGTTTATGATTAAACTTAGATCTGCATTTACTTTATAACGATTGTGTCAAATAGGGTTAATTGGCTCAAGGCGAGGTACTCTTGACTTGAGTAAATTTTGCGGCATCTAGGAAGACCCTGGTAAGGAGGCCGTTAACGTGATCAATTAAAAAAAAATAGTGGTAACAGGTATAAAAATTATGATTAATTCTCCACGACTTCGCTTAAATCATGAAAAGAATGATAATTGTTATACGTTTTTAACTATAACAGAACAATGTTAGTAGGCAATACATAATATGTGATACTATTTACGTAAATTCTTTAGTTCGCAATTAACTGTATCCACGTGTAAAAAAATATAATGACACGGACGATAACGTGCAATACAACATTGTCCACGCACGCACGATGCAGCGCAACAGTCAGATTGAAACAAGCAACTCGCACGGCGCCGAGGGGATTCTTTAAAGTTTACGAAGCGAGATGCCACATTGTATTGTGATCTTTTTATAGACGTTTCGTTCTCATGATTATGTATAATACATTGACCAACCGTGTCATAGAACAAAAAATATTGGGCGCTTACGCCGCTCCGGACGGAAAACGTATCGTCCAGTACAATTTATATGATGACGTTTTGTTTTATTTGGTCAGATTTGTACAGGATACGAGTGAGATCCGCGAGCAACGAAATTGGTTATAAACTGTTTTTTTATCATGAAAATTCTATTAAAATCTTCTTTACTAATTTTAAACTGTCATTTAGTTTCTGTATTTTTTATAAAACCACATTATCAATAGATATAATATGTTAAATAATTTTTCACAAATATATTCGATACTTTCAAATAGACATAGTTTATTAGGTGTAATTAAATATTTGACCATCCATGCTTACCTTTTCGGCGTTCATAGGAGTTTAATTAGGGGCGATTTGTGGTTATACCGAACCAAAGCTATCGATTATAAAGTTGATCAATTATTATTGCTTTTTTATATCTACAACTCGATCAGAGTTAAGGCTTTCGAGGCATTGATATCTCCATCTAGCGTTAATTGGCTGTACCATGTCTTCAATCAATAGCCGTGCAGTTGGCCCGTAAGGCTTCTCTATTACTTGATATTAAAAATTATCTCACCGAATAAAAATAATGAGTCTAGTATTTTATCCCAAGATATTAAGCAAATGTACAAATTAACAGACAATAACCTATTTCACTTTATGTATCATTGTAACACGAGTTAAAAGTTAACAAACCTTTATTAATTATAGTGTTACTTTTCCAGGTTCATATGTTCATCAATAGATGGCGGTGTGAGCGACAGTGACATGGTAAAGCAGAATAAGGTTTTAGCGTTGCTGACTTTAGTGCAATTACATATTTAGAGAGATATTATTTGAAATTTATTGTTATATCGACTGCAAATAAGTGTTGTTCAGTAATTTTTTCATCGGTGAGTGTTTGTTGTGTGTGTGGTCGGTAGTGAGAGGTTGTGTTCAGTCGGTCGGCGCGCGCGGTCGGTAAAGCAGGCGCCTCGCTCCGGTGGGCGAGCGGGCGACACGCAAGCGCCACAGGTAGGTTAACATTCACGCTCCGTCGCACTTGATGGTCCTGCGGTCTGCGCGCACTGGACGCGGCCCTACCGCCACGCACCGATATCGTACGCGTACGACGAAATGCCCGAGGATCTGTGACCGGTGACCGTGTGAGTGATCAAGCGGAGTGTCTGTTGTTCCACCGAGTGATTGTGATATGACGAGGACGAGCGCGGGCGCCTGATCGAGCCACTCAGCAGCGGACCTTAACGGTAAATTTCGTAGCTGGCCGCGATCTGTGTTTACTCTCCGGTCAGGTGACTGAAACTTTTATCTCGCAGAATTCGCCTCCACTCTGTGTTCTGAGGTGTCAAGTGCATTGTTCTACATTCGTACGCTGCACCTCACAAGTTTTCCACGTAGCCCGTTTCGGTGTTTACCCGTGAATTGTGACACCGATGGATGCTGCGCCTGAGACTGACACGAAATATCACAAGTCGTTTCAGTCAGTGTTTAAAAAATATATACAAAAATAAGAGGTAAAAAATACGTTTTCGTCGACTACGGACATCTAATTTACCGTTGGAGAAGAAAGTTTAGAGAACGCACATGTGTTAGAATTGTTAACGCTTTTATTTTACTCATCCGACAATCTTATTGGCAGAGTGAAATATAACCTGTTTTACATGAGTATAATATTTTCTTGGAATTCTCGTGTCTCTTGTGTCAGGGCAACATACGTTGAGCGCGAAGGGTAATTGTAGATTTTCAATTTTCGAATAACGTTTGCTGATTAAGCTTCACTGTTGTGTGATGGATCGTATCAACAAACACTGTTCATTGCTATTGACGATCGGTCACGTACCGAGAACAATGATATCCCAATTTCCCAATTCCCATAGAAAGTTGTAAACAACAATGGTCGCGAGGGGATTGCTTATTCATATCCATGGAGATTTACGTGTTGAGCATGTACGAGTATATTGAACTACATCGGTATTTTGTATTCGCGTAAATATATGGACATAGAATCATCTTTTTAGCTATCAATCATCTCATTTTACGTCTTGTTTATCTTAGGTTAGTTTGTAGTTGTTCTGTTATTTTGATTGCCCCTACAAATTGAGTAGGTGTTGTCTTTTCTATTTAATATATTTTGTAGCTTTGACTATTAACTTATTTAATCTTTCGCGAAGTCTGATGGTTGAAGGTTGAAGCGGTTGTTCTTTCGTTGTTTTTTTCTATTACGACGACTGTATAATCGTATGTGTGGTATTCAAATTATTTTTTAAAAAGGCTTAAATTAAATAAAAATATGTACAGGATTTTCGAATCGACATTCGTAGCCGATAATGAGCCGTATTAAGTTCTTTGAGTTTGCACCGAACAGTGTACCGCACTAAAATAACAAAAACTATTATAGGTCCCATGTTTTATTTGAGTAATGGCAACATTATTATTGTTTATTGTCACATAAAAGTAAATATATTTATCTTTCTACGATAATTAATTGTGGTGTGTAAAAAATTAATCGAGTGAAAGCCACATAAGTTTGTCGATTTGCTGCCAGTTTCCATGCGAGTGTGCGTCTCGTACTTGACTCTTGTCGTGAGCACTGTGTAGTTAAGACAACGCAAAAAGTAAACTCACTGTAATGGAAAACACTATAGGTACAATGTTTACGATATCAACATATCACAAGAACTGCATATGAGTTTCACAAGTAAAAACTAATAATGTTTTTTTTATCTTTTTAAATTATTCGTTATTTAGGATCAAGATATGAACTAGCTACGCATTTAATTATACCTGTTTTATAATTATCATAGTTCTTACTGAACTCGGTTCGCTTCGCCCTCGGGAGAAAGATTGAAAATGTGGGATTGCAAGGTTCTCTCTGTGAGGAATCCAAAAATTATCAAAAACCAGTTTTGGTAGAAAATTTACAACAAATATTCTGGACCTGGATAGCTGCGCCATCTACCGGTTTTAAAAGAAAAGCTAATAAACATTCATGTGACTTTATAACACCCGAAAATAATCCATTAAAACAACGGCACCGCTGGAATTGTATAGGTATATTAATTTAGTGATTTAGTTAAATTTTTTTTTCACTAAGAAACATTTTCATATTGTACTTAATAATTAATCGTCATGCAGTGACGAGTGTCACAGTACAAGATGCGATAGTTACGTCGTAGAATATCGATTCGAGAATTTCAATGTCGAATCGCTAACGTAATGCAGATGATCTATATTTGCTCGCAGAGAAGTTCTATAACTCTAGACAGAATAAATAGATTATTTTAAAAAAGGAAGTGTCCAATAAAACCATTTACTATCTTATCAGCATTTCTCCGCCAGTATTTTAGAAGCATACCTATACAAAATTCTAAGTAGTGTAGAATTCTTATTAAATACGACAAATTTTACAGGCGACTCCTAATACACATCTTTATATGTCTTATATGCCTTATATTTATATATCGGTATCTTGCACGTCTGATCCCTATACAAAAGACATCAACGCCTTTGATATCGTAAACACACATCCGTAGCTTGTCTAGTCGCTAATAATAATTATTATTATTACGTTATATTAAATTTTTTTTATGTAATAACATAGGGTTTTTGTTTTGTTCTATAACTATTAAGAATTGAATGGAACAACAACAATGCAAATGCAATCCTATAATCCTATTAATATTTTAAATGCGAAAGTTTGTGAGTATGGATCTTTGTTACTCTTTCACGCAAATACTACTGAACCGATTTCAATGAAATTCGGTATGTACGTAGTTGAAGACCCAGAATAAATATGTAGGTTACTTTTTATCCCGGAGTTCCCGAAGGATCGGGATTTATAGGGAAATAACGAGAATTTATTGTGTCGAAAGGCGATACGACGTTCGCCGGGCCAGCTTGTAACAAATATTTTCGTAAAGTCAAATCAGTACAGGGGCCTAAACTGAACGATAATTCATTGATATTTGACATTTGTTTTTGTATACCTATTATGTCATACTTGACCTTACTTAACACGGATTCTTAACTTATTGAAACTTAGGTACATACTCAAATTACAATAACGTGAATGAATATTATCATTTTCCTTGAGAATATATTACCCAATGTTCCGTCATCCACAATGAAGTGAATACACAATGAAAATATGCTTTGTAATTTTATTGTGCTAAGGAATGCATTACATTTATTGTAAGCACTAAGGGCTAATGTATACAATTCTCAATACAATAATCAATTGATTAAATCGTCAATTTTCCTTAACGGAGCCTGATTGTTTTGAAAAGTATAGGTATTAATATCTGTTGTACATTGGGGTCAACAACTATTTTTTGTTATAATATTTATAGCCCTGTTTGACGTTGGTTCTAGATGTCAAAAAAAAATAGAATAATTCTAGTCAGCATTTTAAAATGTAATTTTAATGCCGCCATTTTGATATCTCTGTGACGTCATATGAAAAAGTTTCTTGGCATTCAGGCACATCCAAGGTTGCCCGGTTTTTAAAACCGTCTGTTTTCTTCAACCTATAATAAGTATAGATTACTCATTCACAGTCGTAATTGTATATCTCATAGCTATATTATTTATTTTAAAGTAATCTCTATAATCTGTGCCGAATTAAACTGCGAAAATTTTATATTTTTGTAAACGTTATCTTAGTTTATATGTAGGCTATTATTTGTAATTTTGTATGATTATTTATATTGGGAAAACGTTTAGTATATGACACGTAATACAGGCTTAAGGTAGAGTAAATACGAAGTTAATGGTATGGATATGGAGACTTAAAACCCGTTGTAATAGCACCTGTCGGTTCAGTAAAATTTAATTTCTCCTTTTGTAAGGCGGCATAACACATAATGCAGCATTCAAACCAATTTAATCCTTGCTTAAAAGGATTACAATTTAAAATTGATTTTCATCAACTATTACATTTGAACGCGTTATATTATTCCATAGACTTAAACCAAATCTATATCGATTATGAAGAAAAAATCAAATTTCTCCGCTAACGTTGCATTTGTGAATGATGAATGTAGACGAAGCAAGATAAGTTTTATATTGTAAAAAAGTAAATCTACGTAATTCAAACAAATGAGAATTATTGAATGAATGGAGATCGATGAGAGTCATGGAATACCTCGGTACAATTGAATGGCATTCAACTTTCACTGGAAGAGGGTCGCATCCGCAGTCGAGGTCAGATATGCATTAATCGTCGTACGCCGCGCCGCCCACCTTCGGTTCATGCTACGTGACTTGAAATTGTCAAGTTCACGAGCAATGTCATTGATATTGGTTATGTGTTCGAATAAATTATTCATCATTTACTAATGTAGCTGGTACATCATAACGACATTTCGAACTTATGATTATACACTTAGAATAAGTGACTTGCTAGATTTAGGTACGTGCTTATTTTACTCATCAGAGTAATTTAAACGAAAAGTAAACCATGAAAACTGTAAAACATGGCATCAAGTATATAAATTTAAATAAATTTTCATCAAACATTTCATTTATTTCATCAAATAACAACGGATTGTAACTTTACTTCCTACACGGTTGCCTTGAACATTTGGAGGAAAAAACGCTATAAAAGCGGTAAAAAATTGTTGTATTCTTACATTTAATAAAGTAACTTTGATAACACGTGGCTGATAGACGTGACATGAACTATGAATAACTGACGTTTTCATTGAATGTACCTAATGAGATTTGTATGTAAGCTACAGAAATTTATTCTCTCGAACTCTTTGTTATATTACTTTTACATTATTCAATATTACAAATTCTGTGATTTTTTACATGATACGGACATATACTGTGCATATGAACTATGTTAGTATAAAATTATATTTAAAAATTAGCATAACTTTATTAATAAGGTAAATTAGTCATATGCTAGGCACGATATCCGAAATCCGGTTATTTTGAATTTAGAAGGAAGAATTGTAACAAAATCCCCTGACACGATGTACATGGTAATTTATTTATTATTTTCATTTTTCCAATAAGTCAACAATTATACACTCGTCATAAACCTGAATAAGGTAAAAAAAATGCCGCATTTTTTAGTTCCACTTATAATAAAAAAACATTCACATTACATACTAGGGCTCCGTCGCTCCTGCGCATGCCAACGGACTTCGAACAGCAGTACAATAATTGATTACTAGAAGAGACATTTGGTGTGGCGTCCCCAACAAAACTATTGTTACTCGTATATTATAAATGCTGTATCGTATCATTATGGTACGTTCAGACTACGACACAAATTCTGACATAAATGTCAGACATTAATGTCTGTGCTATTTACACTT
>DWQT01003932.1:0-11822 GCA_018244895.1 Myscelus amystis hages | reverse complement strand
TCATTCGTAATATATATACAATGTATTCGTAATAGACATACGAGTAATTTATTTAATTTTATGTTATTTTTCAGTTCTATACAAATTCTTGTTGAACAGAATAATCACTGAACACACACTTATACTGCTCTTAATGGTAACTTCATTACCTCTCTCGGATATTATTTTTTAAATGAGACACATCCTAAAATTCCTCGGGTACCAGAATTTTGTAATCGGTGAGTGTTCGTTTGCTTAAGAAGCATTCAATGGCAATCGAACCTGAACCGCCAACTCAGCAGTTTCAGACACTACTAGACTAGGAACACCAGTTCGATCTGAAATGTCTCTTTCAAATAACCGGACCAACGAAACCCCAATTAAGGTGAAGGGAAGACAAAACTGAATGCATCTGGAACATGTGCGAGTTCCTACAGGAACTAATGAACCCGAGCTATTACGTGGCGATGGATAGCAATACTTCAATCCTCCGAACGGGATATTCGAAAGCATTCTCGTTGCATTGAGCTTACGTTTGGATTTAGAATTATCTACAACAATCTATATTGATATATTGTTATGCGGGGAAAACATAAATAGGAGACGGAAAAAGAATATACATAGGTAGCGCTAAGAGTCGTTATGTATCGTGGTTGAAGTGATTTAAATACAAATGTAGGAGAAAAACCTTTTATTAATAATATGTATATATGAAACTATAAGCCTGCTGACCCAAAAATTAATGTACAACCGAAAATTAGCAATACACGAGATGTAACATACATATTAATACACTCTCGATAAAAGAATAGGTGTATCCAATAACAATTTCCTTAAAGACAAGATAAAAGCGTTTTTAAAATTGCGTAACATCTCGTAACTGGAACATGCGAATACTTTGATGTTTCAAACGAGAATTACATATTACATTTACATACAATTTATTGAGACAGCGTGTGCTCGTGTTGAATGCGAATCGAATGTAAACAGAGTCCCGTGTTTATCCACACTGATGGCTGTTTGGCCAACATTACAGATGCCTGACACTCTGAATATCTAACGCGGCCAAAGTACAGTTTTCTATGCATTCCATATATGCGATAATTGCCTTTGTTCTATATCGCGTTTAATTCCGCTTGCCGTTAAATGGTAATTCAAGGGAAATTGTTATTTACTGGGTCGCAGTCGAGTGGGTTAGTGCGACAACACAGATTCGATTCCCACCCCAAATATTTGTATACGTTTGTTAGTTCTGAGTCTGGGTGTAATAAAAATATTTGTATAAGTACTATATCATATGTATATATTTTGTTTATCAGCTATCTGATCACCATAACAGAAGCATTCAATTGCCTAATTTAGAATCAGATAAGCGTGTGGAATTGTCCCCGTTATGATTATTATCATCAATAAGTCGTTTAAATAAATGAAGCAAATGTAATTAAATCGCAACTGATCAAACCACTAACCTTTCATTGTATCGTCATAGCAATGCTTTCAACGAAACACTCTGTCAATACTCATTACACTGTATAAACTGATGGAGTTGTTTATACAAATTCAACTAAACGCACTTCCTTGCGAACCCTTTGCCTTTGAAGCAATAAATTCGCTGACGTTTTATTAAAATATAGCGATTGAACGATAGAGGCAGCTGTCAGGCGCTTTTTATAAGCGCTTTTTTCCCGCCATTTTATATACAAAACTAATTGTCAATATTTGGATCTGGCAGAACACCTATACGGTTAAAATTTTGATACAATACAAGTATGTGCAATATTGGGTACCAAAAGAGACTTTTTATTGATCTTAAATATCCTATTTAAATGTACATTAGTTTAATAATTACTTAATAATAAATAATTGTTTTATTTATAATTGCATCTCCTAAATTTGTACGGTGTAAAAGGCAAAATATGGATTGAACTAATAATTATGTACCATATTGAACTGTACCCATATTTGTGCATTTTTATCTTTGTCTTTTTCTTCATCCAGCAAATTCGCTGGGCTAGTAATTACCACCGCTACGACTTTAAGCTGTTACTATATATTTCAATTTGAAACTTATATTTCAGCTTATATTTCAGTTTGAAATATATAAGTGTGTTCACGCGTGTATTAGAAGTGACTATCTTAGGTGGTAACTAATCTTGATCTACTTTTATTAGGGCAGACGCTTATTCTAATAACTGTAATTAACAAGTATTGGTGATTGAAAAAAATACAGCTACTGAAAATATCCAAGCCATTTGTAATTTAAATGGAAGCTTTTATAGCAATGAATATTCCATTTTATTCCATCCAATTGCAAATGAGCACTAACCAACAAATATCCATTATACTAATGAAAGAGCGATAGGCTAATGATTTGGAGTTCTCCTATTTCGTTGGTCTGGATTTAAAAGACCGACTTTACCGAAGTTGAGTGCGTTTTGTAATTAAAAATATATATCACTCGGTATAACGCTGAAACAAAGCAACGCGAGGAAACCTTTACACATTACAGATGTTAGAAACTATGTTTTTGTAAGGTCTGTAAAGTCTGCCAATCTGCACATGTCATGGTTTGCACAAACCGGTGTTGAGTAGTAAAACGAGAAGATCAAACGGAATACTACACCTATTACTTACTGAACCAATTCCCAACAAACAGTCTTATTATGGGTTAGTTGCTACCTTCAGGTTGTATCATCCGTTTGCGACTGTCATTTGTCTAATTATTCTTTATAGTTTCTTCACAATAAATAGACTTAACGCCATTCAATGATGCCACTCACCACCCTTGGGTATGGTGAGAAATTATGCAAGGTATCATAAATAGGAATACAAAAGAAAAGAATAAAAGAACATGAATTAAAAACAATAAATTAATACTTATATTCTATACATATAGACACGTAACTCTTAATGTATTACGTACTTATATAAAAAAGGAACAGGAGTTCAGGTCGCCATCCTACCGGATGGTCTAATGACCTAATAAAAAGAGTAAGATACAACTGCATTCAGAAGACCCAGGATTGGATGGAAGGCGCTTGTTAGGAGACTATGCCAGCAATGGGCTTTTAAGGGCTGATGGATGGATAACATACTTATTTGATCGAACCTTTCATAACCCAATAACACCAATAGAAACCAAACTCGTTGTAACTGATTTAATAATGAGGAAATGTTTAGCTTTGAAGCTGGAGCAAATATTATCCAGTTGCATTTATCTAGCTTTATTGGTACGTAGCGCAAAGTTACCTAGCTGTATCAATTCTCGAGAGGCATAGTCACAGTCGCACTCGCTGGCGAGTACGTGGGTATATCAGAATTGTAAATGTTCTCTGCATCCTATTTGAAACACCAACTCATTGATGTTAAAGTTCCTACTCTATTAACATTAATAGCTATAATTTTGTCGCTTCCGCACATGGTTATCTGATCTTATTACGTAATTAAATACTTATCTAGATTTTTAGTATTTACATTACACTCAGATATACACGACACAAATATATTTGTCCTGGACGGGGATCAAACCCATGATCTTCGGCTTAGCAGTCACTTTCTCTAACTACTGCTATTACAGAAGGAAAAACAATTATCAAAGAGATCAAAAATTTTCTCCGAGGTATGCAGTCTGCCAATCCGATTTTAATCGCAGCCATGAAACATTGAAATTATAGAAAAAACATATACTTACATTAGGAGAAGAATATTTATATGATAGAAAACCGTGATTGGGATAATTCATGGGATATTCGAAATCGCAATGTATATTGTAATACAAACATACCATTTGCATACAAACAGCGACATCTAGTGAGCGAGTTGGGAAACATTAGTAGTTTCCGATAATATACTCGTAATTCTTGATCTTATTTCTCTCAAAGCGTTACCCACGAGTTGGCAAGCATGATTAAGATTCTAATGTAATCCCTATCATCCCTTAACGAAGGAACCCTTCCGATTAAAATGTACCTACGGTGAGGGTAGATTAATTCAATATACCCTAACGTCTCCCGATAAATACACATCCCTCATTGGGTTTTGATTTGTAGTTGTTTACATTTGAATTCAAAGCAGCATAGACATATATCTGTATAGTTGACTCAGCAAACGTTATTCTGCTATGTAATTTATTTGTAGTGAATATTTTCGGTTTTTAAATAAAACTTACGAAGGTACTGTAAGTGTGTTTGAATGTTTTGTTTTTTAATTTGGGGTTATACGTATTTTTTGATGCTAAATAAAAAGAATACAAAAAATGTCTAAAAACATCAGCATGTCTTGGGATAGGGCCATGCTTATCACTTAAGTGGTCTGTCTGTTTATACGAGCAGTGGTCAGTGAAAAATGCCAGAGAAATGAAATGACTCACCTACTACTGACTACCTCACACGGTGAATTCTCCGGAGTTCAACCGCAAATATTGAACGAATGCAGATGTTACCGCGACGATAATATTTCCACAGTATATACATTGCTGGTTATGTATGTTTTTCGCCAACGCTGATACTCGAAACTGGCAATGTATACTGCACTGCACTGAATCACAAGACGTTGGAATCGAAATAAATCTCTCACTTAGCTGATTGCCTGCGCTCGAAATTCAAATACATTTGTCGCTGAAGCTTTTCCCATTTCCATCTGCGACTTTCCATCTTCATCTAGGGATTTTTGGGATTAAAATAAATGGTGATTCTTTTAATACAATCTCTTGCTTAATCAATGAGCACCAAATGAACAGTATCACAGATTTATATATTTATGTTTAAGTCTTGCTGAATTTTTAATGAGAAATATAAGAAAGAAATTGAATAGTAGAGTTAAGAATTCCCGAATATTTCGAATACCGATACCAAACCAAATATGTTTACATTTTTTTCAACTCTATAATAATGTTTCCATCGCTGCACAAGTCTCCTCTAATAAAGAGAACACCTGAAATACATTACGAAAAATTCTAAAACATGCAGAATTTCGCATATTTTCCTTCACAGTTACAGCAAGTGATATTTAATTTTTAATTCGTAAAACACATATGAAAAGTCGTAGGTGCCAGAATTTGAACGCAAAGCCCCTAAATGAGAGACTGAAACTATTATCACTGCTCGTAACATGTTACTTGACTAAAATTATTCTTTAAAATTAAGCAGTGCAACGCAAATGCTAACAAGAAAAAAATCGAACCTGGTAAGAAAACAATAAGTTAAAACATACATACCACTTAAATAACACACCGAGCTATCTTACTTAAACAATACGTAAGCAACAAAGTAGGACACGAGAAAAGAAAAAGAAATAAAAGAAACGGAATGAATCGAAACGGTTGTCAAAGTATTTTGGAAGTTCTCGCTTCAAGTTTACCACTGAATCGTACTTTGTTAAGGTACATTTTGTATGAACAGCTATGAAAAGGTCACAATGATAAATAAAGTTTTTATAAACGTAACGCATTTTAAGGGTCGATTAATTTTTTTTACTTACTACTTATAAGAGATCTTACCAAGGATTTTCAGGTGAGAAGAGAAGCGATTAGGTAGCAGTCCCAAGTGGACTGTAGCCTTATTAAAGGTTATAAAAAGCAGCGGCCATTTTGTTTCATCCTGAAAAGCAAAAGGTCCACCTGACTTTAACTTTTATATCGCTACGCGCATTTTATCGAACAAGTACCTAACATACTTTATTCTTACAAGATTGCACCATACCGCGTTGAGGATAAAGTTTTAAAATGTAAGCTTAACATATGATAGAGATATAACAAAACTTGTTACTCCATTGCATAACTAACTATATTTTGTAAAACATTATGCAAAACCATTGGTAAAAGAAATCAGTAATAGGTATACCTATGAACGCATGACGATAATATCAATAAATGAATAATAATAAAAAATACTACACATTAGCTTTATAACGCAAGTGAAGCTAAATAAATAGCGAAGTTTTACATCGTTTATATTACTTTTTGACTAAAATCTCAACTAATACGAATTTATCTCGCCTCATACAAAAAACAGTGGTGACAACAGAAATAGCAACAACAAACTTAGATCGAAGCTTGTACGAAGACAAAACTTCGAGTGACGGTTGTACCTTGAATACG
The DNA here is from genome assembly GCA_018244895.1 of Myscelus amystis hages. Taxonomy (NCBI): domain Eukaryota; kingdom Metazoa; phylum Arthropoda; class Insecta; order Lepidoptera; family Hesperiidae; genus Myscelus; species Myscelus amystis. The sequence continues at coordinate 5,746 of DWQT01003932.1, read as the reverse complement.
TAAGGAGAAGTTTGTAGTTACGGTGAATAAAATTAAACGTCAGTGGAGTATAGACAATCAGTGAGAGCAATAAATCAGCTTCGATACGAGGAGATTTATTCGCAGCTTCAAACCGGATGAGGATAAATCTCTCTGTCGTAGTCTACTCTATGTAAATATAAATAGGCACAGTGATAGGTGAAGCATTCACAGTATTGTCGTTTGTCTTCAAAGTCTTCAAATTTCCAACCCCATAGGGTTAGAATCAAGAGATCCTTCCAACTTTGTATTCAGCGTATCAGATGGAGAGAGAATAAAAATGTGCGTTATATTAAGTACAATTCTACCGAATTTTGATGTGTATGATTGATTTCGTTCGACGAATTTTTGAATTATGATAATCTCACAATAATTCCAATGTTGCAGCTGGGTGTCGAACTTCGGGATTTTGTAAAAGGAAATCTTCACTCGCGAATAAAGCCACGTACACACCGGTGTGAATCGTACAATCAACGGATCTACATATTCAACACAGATACGAATAACCGAATTGATTTATTCACGGCTTCAACCTGTACGCAGATAAATCTCTGTTGGTTTCTACTCTGCATGAATATCATATAGCGATGGTTCTCAACCTTTTTGTTACCGGCGGTGGTTAGGATATTTTGATTCGGGACAGTGACCCTAAAGTTTAACCAAAAATGTTACCCTCGTAATTAATTTGTTTTGCCTTCAATGTTGAACTGAACTGCTTTATTTAAGTTTGACCGATTTTTGGTGTTTACCAGAGTCCATAATAGATGGCGTAGCTAGGAACCAACGTATTTGAATTTAGGGAGTCTGTATCTTATGCAAATAGCTATCAGTATTTTGATAGGCATATAATATTTCGTCATGATTTACTATAATAATGATCATTTTATTTTGTGGACGTCGGTTGAGTTGTCGCGGTCTCCAGATCAAAGGTTGAGAACCATTGATCAATAGGCACTTTGTATGACACTCTTTGATCTACGCAATATACTATATTGCTTTGTGTATTTGAAAAAAATCACTTTTCAATTTACAATTCAATTCACAAAACGTCACCGAACCCAAATTAGGCGGAGCCTGTAGTATTCTAACTGGATAGACATTAATATACGAGTGAATCAATCAAACGTTTGAATCAATCAATGTATTCAATTTACAAATCAAATTATGTATCAATCACACCTCAAACGTGTTTATTCAATGTTCAACCATCCACGAACGTCGCGGCGTTCAAGCATTGGCTTTTGATAAGCCAAGCGCATTAATTAATTAATTAAATTTACAACTAAATTGCATTCAGCTTATCATACATACGAGTAGGTATATAATAGCAGGTGTAGTTAGGTAGTATAATATGTTTGCTGGAATCTTCGATTATTGGATAGACCTTTCAAGATGATTTAAGATGGTTGTTTTCCTTTGATTTTGTTAAAGTTGCCAACAATCTCAAGGTACTGAATGGGGTTGCTATAGAATATCTAGTTCTTCCATCTCACATAGCTCAAACCTTCAGAAACTTGGTTGGCAATATTCCGAGAAATCCCGCACCCGGATGCAGGCTTTCCGTCCGCCGGAAATGAGTGAGGCGGTTGGTTAGCTCATAGGTTTGAGGTTATTAACGCTTCATATAAAGGTTTTTGATATTTGTCAAATGATTGTTTTTTGGATTTGGGTTTTGGGTTTTTTCGGTAAGTATCTGTAAAGAATGTACATACTAAATTATTATGGATTAATGGAAATGTGAAATAATTTTAAAGTATCACCAGCCCTTAGTCTGCATTTATGAACTGCAAGATTAGCGGGCCTCTAGATAAATATTCATAGGCTCAGAGATGCTAATGGTAAGATTATGCAAATTATGTCCTTTCCACTGAAAAGTGTCGGCCCATTGTTTCATGGACCCTCGTATTTGAGTCATATTACATGTACCTATAAATAAAATTGAAGTGTCTGTGATTGCAAAATAACAGTGTTTTATAGTCTTTATAATTACCATACTAAAACACAAACAAACTTTTTAAAACTTTGGTCTGTCTTTCCGGTAACTGCTGGACCGATTATAATAGCACTTTCACTGGAAGATAGAGGAGATTATAAAGCAATTATATAAGCTGCTTTATATCGCAAAAGTTTCATAGAATCGAGATTTATGCGGGTAAAACCGGGGGGAAAACTCGTACGTTAGTAAACAATATAAAGGTTGACATTTTCGTTTGTTTTTTTATAATTGTACCAATCACCTTTTTATATTCGATGGATTATCTTATAAGGCCCGTGAAAGCCTTTAGACGGTATATCAAATTTCATACATGAAATAAAATGTCAAATTTAAACATAATTTTATATATCTTTTTGTATTTTTTATATTGCAATCAGTTTCAATAATACTTATTTATTTCTTCTCTAAATGTAATATTAATATTATTGTGTCCATTAGTCATGATTGGATAAATCCGTGCTGATCGACTAGATATACATAAAAAAATTACTTTCAGCAATAGAATAAAAATGTCCTCCGGTTAGGCAGTGTGTTAGTCACCAAACTGAGACCATCTTAGTCCAGTGACTAAGACTACGACTGTTATAAATGACTGCCATCAATCATTGAAGAAATACAACGATTTCGTTGTAGTATTTACTTCAGTTGAACTTGTCGTACGTACCGTATTACCATCGAAAGCCTCCCGAGTTCCACAATCAATTAAATACAATCCTCCCTTTTCATTGTCTTCCAATTTTTCGTCATGCTCAATAAGCCGATACGAATAATAAAATGTGGGTCACAACTCTCAATTTCAAACAAAGAACGCGGACAATCAAATTATTCAACTCTAAAGGGCAAACGCGACCGTATTAGCGTCCATTAGGAACCTTTGTCTAGAAACTTCCAGAAACTTCTAGAAAGTTCCAACTGGATTAACCACATGAATCGGCGAATGTACATACGCAAGCGAATTTGTCTTTTTTATCTTTTCTTGTAATACTACAAAACATTGTATCATCAGTCTCTTATCAATATGACTAGTCTCTTGATCAATATATAATAATATATAATGCTATAAATAATTCTGTATAATAAAATGCAATAAAACATTATCTATCAAACTAACCTAAATACATCTTTAAAAAAGTGTTTTTATGGCATGTATGAGCTAAATCTCGCTTGCTACACCAAAATTCAAATCAATTTTTCAATACTAGTATACATTCATTCTACTATACATTGATACTAGTACATATTAATACTAATATCTTTACGTTCAGTGATACCTTTACGATACTGTTGCTTTGTACGTCGTACACAGACGGAAAGTTTTACGCACAAAAATGAAAATACACTGTAACAGTTTGAAGGTTATATTTCGACAGTGCACCGCAAGGGAATACCAACCGTTCTCGTCCTTACACTCTTTATCCATCGACTAATTGCCTCTTCGGACCCATTTCCATTTCAACTCGAGCCCCGTCCATTTGAGCGGTCTGGGGCGTCTTTTTCACATATTTATGAGTCAATTCAAATATTGTATTCATTAGCAATTCAAGTTCTGCCCCTTGATATTTCAATTAGTTTTCAAATTTGTTTTGATACCGGAGTGGTTTTATCGGTTTGTTAATTAAATTTAAGTGGTGATTCAGACTGGTAATTATCTAAATTAATAACGTATGTAAACGCCATATGATCCACCCGATTTTCATTCCCTTTCCGGCCCCTTGGTTTCTGCCCCGTGCTTTCTGCCTACCCCATGAGGGATCAGGTTTGATGGTATGCTATTATTATTACTATACGAATCGGGAGAAAGCTATAATTATACAGTTATACAATTATACAATTATACAGTAGTTACAAACTGCTACAGTATCTAAGAGAAAACAAATTGGATTACAAACATTATGTCTTTATCTTACTTAGTTACTCATATTTGTCTATCCCGAGTACCGAGAATAGACAGCGTCGATTCTGCAAGCTCTGGGAGTTAATCAAGAGATTTTTGTGCCTAAGCTTATTCCTCATTAGCCTTGTAACAAATAAAGTTGACAAAATACACAAGCGAACCGAGCCGAATTCATCCTTATGCTAACAACGCAGGGTCTATTTTGGCGTGCGACAATATTTTCCATGGACCCGTCTTTAGTAAATGGCTCCGTTGATGAAGGCTCTCTTAATGAAGACCTTGATATGTCTATGGTCATTATTTGCTTGTAGCGTTTTTATTTGTAGCTTTTGATTTTGCGTGGCCCTTCTCGGAAAGGTTTCGGTAAATGAGTGACTGTTGGATGAGGAAAATATTTTGATTATAATTTACAAATTGGCTTTTTTTTCTTTCCGCTTGTTGGACTGCCCTCTTTGTGTGCTTGGAGACCACTAAATCGTAAGCCGTGGATTCGTTTCCCGGTCAGAACAAAGGTTTGTGTAGAAACACTTTGTATGGCAAAATTACATTACCATCACCAGTATGTACAGGCCTTAAGTTTCATAAAAGCAAAATTGACCCATTTCTCCTTACGTCGGCTGCACACTGGAAAAATGTACGCAAAAATATGTGTTTATTATGAATTACGTTAACAAGGTCTCTCGTTATGAAGATTTTAATTTAATTTTAACAAGAGATACCGACAGAATCATATATTATAATTTAATGTGGAAATGCGCGCAAGTTAAGTTACAGTCAAAAGCCTGCTGAGGCAATACAATCGTAAATCCCAGTAAAAACATGAATATAAAAAGTTCGTTACAAAAAATTAATAAACGGAATGAGATATAATTGGTTACGAAGTTGTATTGAATTTCCTGAATTCGCGTTCTGTTATATAACACCAAACACTCACCATAGATGTTGGTGGGTTATTGGTTTGGCGTAGAGCTGTGTATCTATTTATTTGTTTATTTATTTATTTAAGGATTGCCAACGGAATGTACACTTTACATTTAAATTGTTATAACCACATAGTAACATTATCAGTGCCATCCCAATTATAGACAACCACAGCTAACACAGATAATGGCAAGAATCTAATAACATACATACATACAAAAATACATACATACAATGTACTTGTGAATAGGACATAATCCTATTCGAGAGTAATGCATTTCGCGTTTTAGTACATTCTAATTTGATAGCGACGCTTCCACAAGTAAACCCTGAAGCAGAAGATCTATGGTTAGCATACCTATATATTTTAGAAAATATTGTTTCTTTACTTGTTGTCCACCACAGCCTACCGTATACTGAAGGAGTGTTTGAATAAAACAGTGTGAATTGAATTTGAATATCTACCGGATTCAAAATACCATTACTAAAAGCAATCGAAGAATGGAGCTTTCGTTCAGCGAAGACATTACAGATCCGTACGAATCATTATGGTAGGGAGAAATATTAAATTTTTACCGCCTCGCGTAACGTAATATTCGGAGATAGCTGGGTCCGTTCTCCTCCAAGATGGCTTCATTATAATGATGCGAATATTTCTCAAGCGAAATAATAAATCGAATACCACTTAATATTATCTCTTAATACTACATTTATTTGTTTCTTCATAATAGCTCTTGACGTTTAAAATTTTGATCCAACAATCTGTGATAACAACAAATTCTGTTAATCCTGTGAACAGCGCATAACAGCAGATGAAAAACAAAATACAGAACCTTTTTTTTTTTTAGAATATGGAAGTAGAAGACGAGCATGCAGTCCACCTGATAGTAAGTGGCCACTGCCACACATGGACATTT
>DWQT01003931.1:0-11825 GCA_018244895.1 Myscelus amystis hages | reverse complement strand
CCTATTTAATAATAATAATAATAATCTTTTCTTTCTATATTATATTTTTGCTAGTTTAAGTGCTGTGCTATGTTATTGGTTCCGTTTTTATTTCTCTTTTATAACTCATGTAAACCGTGAATAAAGATTATTATTATTATTATTAAATAGGTCAGTGACGGTTGCCAATACGACGGTCTGATTGAGTAAAGGAAGCCGGCTGCTCGGAGAAAATCTAATTGGCGGTGACCGGATAAAACTGTCGCAAGTCTCTAATAAATAAAGTCATCTAATAAATCATGCCTTATCCTGAATGTTGTATTTAATTGTACCGTGAGAATTCAGAGACAATTTACAATAAAATATCTTGTGTACTTCACTCCAATATCTTCAGCCGTCTTAAGATACTTATATTGTGTGTTGGTACACAATTTCGTCATATATAAAAATAGATTTTTTTTTAAGCTTCGTCTTATATACCGTTATACAAATTAACGAATTTACATGCAAATAAACATTTAATGTTTGATCACCACTATGCCTGGTCAAAATTCTATTTCTGTGTTCGCGTAAAAATAATATTGCCTCGTTTTATAAAGTAATGGCAAAGCGGAAAAAAGGACAACACTAAGTGTCCATTAGTGTCATAATCTGAACGGACGTAATTCATGGGATATTTGATAAAAGCGAATTTTTACCGCGTGCCCCCGGCTGTAGGATTTACATAATCTCCCGGACAGTGTTTTCAAATGAATACTTTGGTAATGAAATATTGTTTACAGTATTTAATATGTCCAAGAACGTAACTTTCGATCTATACAATATATAGACATAATTTTCTTTATCAACCACGTTTATAGTCTTTCAGATGCAATTATTACTAAACATTGGATTAGTAACAAAAAGTCCTTGCTGATTCTATAACATTGAAACAGAAAATTTATGCTAACCGCGTAGAATCACAGAATCAAACTAGTTTGGCAAACTGGTTGAAATAGGCTTCAACTATTTGTGAAGCAAAGTTCGATTCAAAGCATACGTTTCAACCGTGCATAGTTCGCTATGTGATAAATCGCTTTCATAACTCTCGGTGGTAATATGTTGGATTTAATAAAGCAGACTGGATGTAAAAGTTTCGCTTTAGTCGGATAACGGAAATACTTCCTCCAACTCTATTACAGATAGTTGAAATATAAAAAGGAAAGAAAGAGAGGAAAATAGGACAAGCAATAAGGTATTTAGATATTTCACGTAAGGAGCAGAATTTGTGTGCTTGTAGTGCTGTGTTCAGTGCTGCACGGAGAATTATATAACGACGAGGTTTTTTTGCATTTATTATGCCCTTTTGCGGGTTATGTAATGACAACTGTATAATGTAAGTATTAATTTATTTTGACTACGATAAAATGCACGCCACACTGTTAAGTTCGCAAGTTTCTAATACAATAAAAAATAAAGTATAAACAATATCTTTCCTAAATATTCTAATTAATTTCCTAAATAATTTCCTAGATATTTTAATATACACTAAGAACAGTCCATCTAGAAATGGCGTTAAGAAATAAAAATTTGCGCTTATAAAAAATTCAATCTATTACCTGAAGCATGGTCTGTCTATCAAAGCGCCGAGTAAGCTGTTCTAACCTGTTTAAGTCGCTTTCAGCACCGCGATAGCTCAATTAGTGGCGAGCGCTAACCTATATTGACCGACACAAAAGTTAAAAGCCATAACTTTCGCCGTGAAAGGGGTATAAAAAATTCATTAAAATAACTTACCTTGATGTATTCATAATTAACGAATTAAGTATTATATTAATATTTCGATGGTTGAAATATGAATTTATATCCTTGTCTTGCATTTCAATGTTAAAACCGTATGGTATATAAAGCTTTAATTCCCGGGATGTTACAAAAATGGCGCTTAAAAACTTCTTCAAGCACAATGCAAGCGTAAATAACCATTTGTGACGGTGATCACTTACCATCACGTTGTCTGTGTGACTGTTTTCTAGGCTAAGTTTAAAAAAGTATTGTTAGGGTCATTTTGCTCGCTTAGGACCTGATTCTCCCCTACACAGCAGGACAGGAGGTCAATGCACGGTCTGTTTAATAGGTATAGGTTACTACAGTCGTATTTTTAAACCGCAACCCGCTATGTGCACGCGACCTAGTTCTCTGGCGAGGTAAATACGCATCTCTAGCGGAATAACGCAGGATCCTGTGTTTTTTACAACCTGTGTCCCGAGTGGGGTTGCCATATCACTACATTTTTGTAGACTGACTTAGGTTTCTTTTATTCAAAGAAAGAAAAAGGAAAGCTTGACGTTATCGACTTTAAATAAAGTCATGTTGACCTTAAATATAGTCTTGCATAAAACATCTGCAAAAAAATGTAATGTAGTGACAGCATTCTTAAATTTCCCATTTTCTAATAAACTAACTAAAAACTGGTCACTAACTAAAAAAAACTTGATAATAGTTTGGTTTTTTATTATTATATATTTTTAATTGTCCATATCAAGACAGGAAAAATCGTGTAACGTTTCTTTTCATACGTTTTATACCTTTTTAGCACTTTTTAGTGTTCATTCGAAACCTGAGTTAACTGATGGTTTCCCTATGACGGGTCAAGTTAACGCCACTGTACGCACGACAATGATTGGCAGCGTTTTGTGAAACAACAATAGGGGAAGCGAATGGCGTTGTCGTTATTGTTATTCACGTTATTGTTATCACGGGCTATTCTCGTTATTCTTATTGTAATGCATTAAGTAAATAGCTTTATAATGTTTATAACTTGTCTTTTATATATACCTACTGTAGTTACCAGTTTGTCTTTCCAATTGTTTTCCTACGTATAAAAACTTATCACCTTTGTCCACTGAATGTAAGAGAAAAAAATACAAATGATACCTGTTCAAGTATTCTCTTGGCGAGTGAATAATTACTACCGGTGAAGTTTAATAACGTAAGTATTGTAATAATGTAGCTACGAGCTACGAGCTACGAGCTACGAAACCTACGTCCGCTACGGATCAATGTAAGTAATTAAGTATCAAGGCCCATTAAATATATCAAAGGGGATAATATCGTTTCATTTCCGTAATCCCAATAGTCCGAATGCGTGTTTAACTTGTTTGTTTATTGACTTGTTCTATACACAACGAGTAACGAGTGGCGAGTTTGTGAGCGAAAAAGCCTCTTTACTGGCCTCTTGATGTAGCGGTTTTCTTGTTCTGTCTGTGTATTATAAGTAAATATATAACTACAGTACATATAAATATGTTTATTCATTCGTGGAATTATCTTAACTATTATTATTATTAAGAGTTTCTTTAATTTTATGGTTTTACTGTTATAACCTTTTAAAGAATTTCACTGCAAATATTACATTCTTCAACATTGTTACCACTGCAATAACATGTACTTTATAGTTTAGCGAGCTCGTTCATATCATAAGCATACATTTATTTTGTAATGAACGCTGATTTACATTTCACAGTAAACTGCTTTTGTGTATTTTTTATTGAACGTTTCACGTGAGTACATAATTGCGTGTTTGTATGTGTGTGTGTGTGTGTGTGTGTGTGCGCGCGTGTGTGTGTGTGTGTATGTGGTGTGTGTGTGCGGTGTTGGTGTGTTTTTTTTGTAATAAATGCGTACTAAGCATTTGCTTTATTATGCGTTGCGTTTGACATATATGTTGTGCATAGGAACCTCTCACATTTATAAAGAAGTAACTAACAAGAATTATCTCTTACCTGTACTCAGTCAGACTTGCCTGCAAAGCTCCAGCCTGGCGTTTTGTAGACGTTTACAAATTGGTTTGAAATATTCAACGAGGGCAAACGAGCTACAACCCAAAAGGGATTAACTTTTTCCTTGTTGCATTCAACCCGTGGCTCCCCTTTGCATGTAAATTTGTTGAGTACACGTCACTTATTTAATATACATACGGACAAACAACGTAACCTTTGTGATGTTTTTGATTTGAGAATAAAAGTTGCAGTACCGAATGATACATTTTAAAATACGACCGTTATTGTTAGTGAGTAGCTTTTGCGTTTTGTCTTGAAAACTGAATAAAATCTTCTATCACACTCTTACTCGAGGGTTTCATTTGTTTTCTCTTTTCTTCTCATTTAATTTAGTGGCTATAGTGCAGTGCCCAAAAATAATTATGTTCTTGATAATTTTTTTTTCTGTATTGCCTTAAATCTATCGGGTAGAGCAAATTTAAACCGAGAAATTAGTGCTGGCTTCATTTGACGCAGGTCGTCTGCGTCAAGAATTGGGGCAGATCTAAATTTAATAAGCAACGTAGCCGAGGGCTGGCGAGTGAATTTCATTTAAAAAATTATATCCTACGAGGAGAATTCCATTTTTCTTATCCATGTTAATATTTTAAGTGGGGAAGTTACTTTGTCTATTAGTAACGATAATACTATAATATCACTGAAGGGTTTGGTCGAGTTGCTTATTAATTGACAGACAAATTTTAATTGGTGGCCAAACGTTTGATTGGTAATAATAGTTAAATGTATGTAAGTGAGGCTATTGATTCAATGAAAAAGACGACATTTTTTAAAATTATAGATTAAAATTTTTTGGGAATTATGTTCATAATCCAGTAGATTTAGCAGCTAATAACAACTAGTAAACGCGCAGACAGATTTCGTTGTAACTTAACTTTAACAACTTTTGAGATATAATATCTTGATTATTGTTGAGGCTTAAATTTAATGTATAGCATGTGTCGGTAAATCGGTTATGATTATTATCGGTTATGAGCTCTAAATGTCTTAACAGACTCCTAAGGAAATCACTTGTAGATATTACTGTCAGTTATTGATCATTAGTGCGATAGGGTGACGTTAAAGCAATTATTTAGCGGACATTTCATCCCCGTCCACAATCAGACGCGGGATTAGAATCGTAATACTATACTGCGACTCATACATCTTGATCCATGACTTTAAGATCAATTAATTCTACATACTGGAATTTACTGGATATTGGGAGCAGAAAGTAATAACTGTTTACATTACATACTTTTTCTCATCAATCGAATCAATTCGAAAAGTATGATTTTAAACGCAACAACTAATCATTTTAAAGTTACTCTGCCTAAAAAATATAACTGAAAATTTTAAAATCGCTGTTAAAACTGTTATGAAGAAAGGTAAATCTTGATACGATTAGTATAAGTACAGTATGATAACTAATTTGTCAGATTCCAGGTGTTTATTATTTTATTGCATAACCGTATAACTTGAAAAGTAAGAAAGAAAGATAAAAATAATTGTGAATGAAATGAATCAAGCAGTATACGTCGTAGTATAGTGCGTTCCATCCGGCATTGCCGATTGATTACCTACATCCGGTCACTTTATACGGCTAGGCTTCGGAGCAGATACTGGAAACCTAAATTTGAAACGCGTTTAGAGTTAATATTATATAATACTGTCTGTAGCAAGATGGGAGTGTGGAGATTTGCTTACAGCCGTGTGAAGGGGCCCAAAGGTTATACAGGGTGATGGTTTACGGTGATATAGCAGGTCATATTTCTGTCCGCCAGTGTCTCGTTTTTTATACTACAGGGATGTTAACTTTAGACAAATAGTTAAAATTAAAAATTAATTATAATAATTAAAACAGAAGCACTTATATATCTTTAATATTAATTATACAACAGTGTAAGAAAAACATACAAAATATTGATTTCAAATTTTTGACCAGCACCTTCATTGCTATTCGAAATGTCCAATAACTTGAAAACAACGCGAATTTGATATTCGAATTTTATGATCAGTGATACACATGTTATCCACAAATTAATTACGCAACACCCTGTATAAAATCAACAGTAGCTGGAACAGTACGAATTACAATTTATCTCCGCTCTGATTTAACCAGCAGTTAGAGGTTAAAGGGCATTCCATTGATGTCAAACGCAGCTGTCTACCACTTTGTATAGAGTTTATTTCAACGTAATATAGGCTACGAAGACGTAGTTTTATTAAAACACTGTTAAACAATTATATACAATTAAAACAATTTGGTATGTATGAATAACTTTTTAAAATCAGTATAAATGGTACTTAAGGAATGATTCTTTTAAATTCCTTTTCGGCAACGGCTATTAGATCTTTTGTGATCTTCTGTAGTCTTTCAATTTGGATAATAAATAGAAACTAAGTGACTAAGCTTGTATTGGCAGATTGCGCACACCTTTCTTTTACAATAATATTAGGTTAGTATTTTATTTTCAAACCTTCACGTAACCTAACACAGAGGCGCGTACTATAAAGCCCCAGGCCCTTGGACCGGTAAACTGAAATGTCAACGAAGCCTGTCGCAAACAGAATATAATATTTGGATAAAACATTGAAATTTGTTGGGTGTGTAATGATCCTTAACGGTCGCTCGAGCCAGTGTTATCTAGAGGTTTGCGGTCGACACATCCTGCAAAGCGTTTAATTAACTTCACTACGGCATGTTTGAGTAATTGTTTCACGGTACAAAGCAATTGTTCCCAGACAGAATACAGATACTGGGCGTGACGTGAAACAGGAATCTTATTGTTCCATCAGTAATCGCTTTGCAATGAGTATTCATCTACTTCAAGTAAAGTTATCCTTAGTAATTAAATCAAGTTAATTAATCATTCTGTTATCTACAAACACTAAAGAATCTAAAAATCTGTTTTCGCCATTAAATAATCGAGTAATGCGAATTGTTATAGAACAATCCAGAAAGAGTTGGTATAATTTCGAATGGTCGATTTTCAAATTTGGAATAGCGGTTCTGCGGATGAAGTACACACAAGTGCGTAATTTAGTTCTATGTATCGAACATTCATATCTGGTATTCTTTCGACCAAAAATGAATGGTATAGCAATGAACAGATGGTAAAAGTCTGAAACTTATTGAGGCTAAATAAGTTTCGAATATCATATAACTACTTACTTTGTGACTCAACGGTTCTGGATCACTTTTAATTCCCCTAAATTTAGGACGTACAAAATGTACTGGCATTATTTGAATACGTACTTTATTCCATACCTAAAGTTCTATATTTAAATGGTAATCCGTTTATTAATAGATTATCTTTATACCGTATCTTCAATATTGCCTGTGTGATGTTCGTAGTTTGACTATAGAATATCGTAGAGAAAACCACAAATTGATTCCAGCAACGTGTCTTGGTTCGAGATTGCGAAACTTTGACTGGTGCTTTATGTATCTGAACAAGGGTATCAAATAGTAATCTGATACAGAAGACTTGTTTGCGGATTACAAACTTTGTTCTTACACGAGTACTATTGCTATAATACTTATTAATAGAACAAAATTTACACGATACGTGAAATTAGTAAATAATATATATAATTGTTTCAAATTATAACGTTAATTACAATTTTAATTATGACTGTATGTTATGCCATTACTCTTTGGTAGCGCAATTTAAAAGATCAGTCCAGCTTTTAGGAGGAATGTTTACCTTACAATCGATTTTTTTATGGAGCTAAAAAACTTACATTTTTAAATAGACTGTCGACGAAATGTACTATAAAATGACAAGCACAATTTCGCTACCGTAATACCGTATACCGTAACCGTTGCCTCCCGATATAACGAGGTTTATAACTTGTTAACAAGGGTATTCAAATCATCCTTAATAAACACGTCTAGTTTGGTATTCTCAAACGGTGCCATCGGTAGAATTGTTTATTCAACACCAATGGCTGTATCTGTATTAAACATTTAAAGACAAAATTGTACCTTATTCTCCTCTCAAAATAATAATTATTTTTCAACAATCTAGTAATACGATAGGCATTATGATTATATACAGCTTAATGCTGTAAACAAACATCATTAAATCTCATAAACTCCTTTATCTTAATTCGATGATATGGATTTTCGCAAAGTACCTAGACACTATTACATATCTCCGTTGTTTATCTAGCGGATTTTTAAACAGATTCCGTTTTATGAATAAAAAAAAATAATGCAATAAAAATACGAGAAATCTATCCCACGAAAAATAGGTGTAATGTTCATGGTATTTCGATCTAGATAATATTTAGCTATTTCGCTGCGCTGTATTGATTTGATGAGAGACGCAATGCGTATATTCGAGAAAGATTATATTAAAAGTATAACAATATTTGTAGGTCGTGACGGTACGAACTTAAAATTATAATGAAAGGGACCCTAATGGCGAAACAATTCGTTTGGCTTCTCTTAAACTTTGGCTACATGAGGCCCAAAATAATTTACATACATTTATATACAATATAGTGATGTATAAAATATAAATTCTAATTTAGGTTCCATTTTATTGAAGTTGTCCAGTAAAACAGGTCAGTGCTCAGTATTTACCTTCAGTGAAACATTTCTAGAGCGACCGTTTTATATCCTACGATACGATATCTGTAATTATTTTCCGATTAACGAAGTCGCATGAGAAACTTATTCGTATATCGATAAACCCACAAAAGCTTTCTCAGAAGGTTAAGTCTGAAAGCTTAACAACAAATTGGGAACTTTATTATATTAAAACACGCAATATCTATACGCGGGTGTACCCATTTCGGGGTGTCCTCGTTGGTTCCACTGCAAACGATTTTGGTAATATTTTTATTATTCAGAAAACATTTTATTAAGCATATATGTATATCTGTTGTGCGTGATATATTCCGTTTTTGACTAATATGCCTTAATATCGTGACGGAATATATTAATACATGAACTAGTCCCGTAAAATTTGTAGGCCGAAATAATTAGGCCAAGTGCATGCACCAGTCTACGTCGAATAAAATATGTATATGAGTATATCTAAGTTGGCCATGCACTGAGATTTTACTCGGATAATTTTCCACATGACTCTGGACTATTTAAGACCCATTAAAATGCAGAAAACTGAAAAAAATATATAAAAACACACTATGCAGTGTTTTGTTTCGTTATATGGTTGTGCATATATGTATTACTTTGTCATCGACAACAGTTATAACAGATGATGAAAAATAAAAGAATTTGATTAGGGAAATCACTTCTATACCTCCTATACTATAATTATAAATGTTTAGTCATAATTGATTGTATTTTATACTAGTTTTAGTCTTTTTATACGACTTGCTTTGCGTAAAATTGAGTTGCAAAAACCAATACAAGTATAAATATTTTTTATAAACCAGGAGCGTAAATCAAAAAAAATACACATGTTTCAGTCAATCAACATCTTTTTTATTATATCTTTACATCATAATATATGTACTTTTAATAGAATGATATACTTACGAATAAATAAAATAGGTGCTCTATCTTGTGCCATCATCATTCGAGACAAAATGCTAAATGATGTCCTCCTTACGCTTAACGAATCCTCGTAAACCTTCTGTTCAGGCGAACTTCTTCACAACAACCTCCGCCTGTCTTCCGGAAGTTTATTGTTTCAGCAAACAGCACAAAGCTCTGTGTTACTTGATTTCCGTGATCAACTTAAAACAAGCTCATATCACATTCATTTATGACGTAACTGTGCCGAGCTTACGAGAAAGCATTAAGAAATGTGTTTGTTACGAAATTTGTCACGAAATCTCATTAGCCCGCATGTTATGTAGCATTTCCAATCACAATAATATTCAGATCACTGAGTACGAGATTACTTATCGTTCGCCTAACATATTTGTTGTGTACAGAAAGAGTTTCGGAACTCCCTTGGTAGTTGGCGCGTAAATACGAAAACGGATCGTGCGAACTTATGTTAGGTGAAGTAAAGAGTAAGCATTGCCAACATAATCATCAATCTTTGTTGTTTCAACGGGCCTCGTTTCGCTAAGTGCGATGTAAATTGGATGGTCCATCGTAGTGAGTGTCGACTATATCTCCCAATATAGCAAAAAAAATTGCTTCACCAGCAATTCATTTACTTTTTACGGTTTTGTAAAAGTGTCCTTTACGAATAGGAATAATAGATAGGTAGATCTTACACGCATTACATTATAGAGAACTTCAACCGTACAATTTATTTACCAATGTTTTCTTTTGCTACTGTAGAAAACTGCTATTAGCACCCTTTAGTGCTTTCCCAATTATAATATGTTGACAAACAAATTCTAAAATGTTAATAAATATATATTAATTTTTAATCATAGACTTCGAAGTATTGTTAATATCATCTATCAATAGACTTTAATATAATACATGTGATAATAATGTTACTAATTATTACATTATGCTTAACTACTTCGATTCAATTTTAATAATGTAATATTGTAATAAATAAAACGGCTAAACTAAAGCAGTTACTTAAAACAAGTTCTGATCACGCGTGTTACAATAACGCGTTCGCTATAACAGGGAGAGTTATTGGCGAAATATAGTAGGTACTTACCATAACTGAGGAACTTTCGTAATTCGGCCATCATTTCTGATCTGTAGTTATTATGATAACGACCAGAGCTTGGCGAAGTCTTGATGCTCTTTCCACATGTTCCCACGTATTCCATCCAACGTATTACTACTGACTACTGGACTACTGATTTAGTTAAATACTCAGAAACAATATTGTTTCCGTTATGATTGCTAGTTGTAGATATCTTCAAAGCTTAGAGGATTTGAATTACGACAACATCGTTCAAAAACTTAAGCTTAATTTGACTATCAATTTGCGAAAAATGAACCAGCACGATGTTAGTTATAAGAGTTTTTCAGAATATTTTACGCAAAACCTAACAATTTATGTATTACAATAAAAGTCACTTTTCTTTAACAGACATAATAATTCCATTTTTAGCGTACCACAAAAATACAATGCTAGTAGAAATACTATAAATGATATCTAGATTAATTAGTTTAGCTGTAATATATATAAAAGATTTGCTCTTTTAATAGCATTAGATTTATCTCGCTGGACTTTAATCCTAATTGATAACGGATAGGCGCGTAATCCGCAGGATTTGTGGCGAACGTATTTGCGGTAGACTTTTCGCAGTCAACCTCTGGAATAACCTTCAAAATGATATCACAGTATGTATTTATTTATACAGAGACGAGAACAAAATCCGAAGAAATTAAAAATATGTTTTTAGAGCGATATGTATAATTAATTTATCCTCGTAATTAATGGAATTTAAAAAACTCGTTGCCAATGCCAGTTTACCGGGCCTATTTTGTGATTAATTTTCTATCTATATTATTAGGCTTACAGGTTCTGCAAGAACTTAGGTATTATTTATTTATTTGATACTTATGGAGCTAATTTTATTCATGAGGTTAAAAAAAACGTAATTTATTTCTGTTAAAATGTAATATTTTAACCCTATACTCGTACTAGCAATTAAGAAATTTATTTAAATTGTAATTTTTGAAACACTTTTTTATCAACACATCATGTGTTTCATAAACATCATCAGTCAATCAACAAAAACAATCAACAAAAATGTGTTTCATAAACACATTTTTATCTACATATCGTAGAAGATATTTTAATGGTTTCTCGCAACCGATTTAACACAATATCACAAGTCAATCTGACAAACAATATCTGTAATGTAAACAGAAAGTAGATGATTCATTTCGCTTGGTAGAGAAAGAGTCAATTTCCTGTGGGTTATGAAAGTTAGACTTACCGACTCGTCGAAGTTCATATACTTAGGAAAATGTAATTTCTTAAAAGCTTCTCGAGTCAACATTTTATGAAGCAAGTTATGAATACATTTTAATGAAAATGAAGTAGTGATTGTTCCGATGACGCTCTGTTTTATGAATTATATTGTACTTAGGAGATGTTCTGTTCTATTCTATTAATATTCAAATTGTAAAAATCGTTATGT
>DWQT01003930.1:0-11825 GCA_018244895.1 Myscelus amystis hages | reverse complement strand
TTTCATGACCTCCATATCAGGTTTTCTTGTTTTCATTCTTTCATTTATTCTTTGAGATAAATATATGATTAAAACCATGTGACTAAATATATTATATTATAAACTAAATCACTAAATTGACTTAATTTTGCACATGGCAAGTGTATATAAGTGAAAGTACTTACGTATTCAATTTTCGAATAATCATAAAATGCTTCACAAATAAAGTGTTTTAGTTTAAAATCGACTCTCTACCGATATAATCAAACCATACAAGTAAAAATATAATTGTAATTTATTACTTAATAGCAACGTAAACTTTCTAACTAAAGCCTATATCTTCTGAGCATTTATCACTCTCTTTATCTGTACTATGAGAAATCTGATGTGGTGTTTCTTGTCTTTTTCCTTTTTTACTTGTAAATAAATAGGTACCAGACACTTCTAGTATTTGTATGTAAATGTAAATTATATGTAAAATGAAATAAAAAGTTTCGTAGAAAATTGTCTTTAATTTCAAATGATCTTTACAGTCATACACCCGCTGCTAGTTTAAAACACATCAACTTCTCTAAGCAATAGTCATGTAGCTCCTCTTGTATCTCGCAAAAAATTACAATAAGTTATAAAGCCAGTTTGCTCTATGCAATTGCATATATGTAAGAGTCAACAAGAGAGAGAAAATGTAATTTGACTTACATAATATAAATATTTAAATTATATTAACCAGGAAGGCAGTTATAAACATAATACGCCAAGAGTTCCCATGGATGTATCGATATTGCAATCCCTTGCTTCACTTTAAGTACATCAATATTATTTCGTTGTTTCAATACAATATATACTTCTTAAAGTAATTCAAAGACACATACAGTAAGTAACATTACAAAAATACATAAGCAGTAAGCTTAACATCTCACAAGCCTTATTTCTATTTTTATAATCATACAGAATTGGCATTCTATACAAATATATAGTAGCACCTACATGATATAATCAAATATGCAATTAACTAAATAATTAATTAATTACCATTCAACAATAAAAACGTAAAATAATTGCTTAATAGCATATATAATAGTTTTTTAATATCCAATGTTCAAAATATTTTCCAATAATTCATTTGCAGACGAAATGTATTTTTTTAATATGCCATAACATGGGCAAGAGATTTATAAGACTCAACGGCTGTATGGAAGTCTTGCTGTATGAAAATATGGATCCTTCTTTTTATACCAGAACCTAGTCTCAAATTAGAGACACTGTACTATGGTAACCAGATTTACCACAAATATATTAACCCCAAACCTACAGCGTTCCTGACTCAACATTGAATTAACAGGCTAGCTGAAAATAAGTACTCGACAACGTCGTATTTTAGGTAGAAATACATTTGGAAATTCCAAAGTAGCAGTATATTGTATTCCACTCAGTAGTATATTGGCACATTACATACAATTTTAATGTTCAAAATGCACATTGCTAATATTGGTACCTTGGTAAATACCTTGCCTTGACAAATTATAGCAATGTAATATTCAATATAATCATTGAACCCGCAATAAAAATAGTAAAAAATTAACTAAGCAGATACTTAAATGTTTTGCCGAACACATTTAATTGTACAGATAATCCTCGAACATCTGTTTTTAGTCTATTACATATAATTGTACCTTCAATAACATCACCCGTTTTTACTTCAACACAATCCCTAAAATAGAATACTGTTTGTTTCCAATGTGTGGGCGTTTTATGGGGACCTGTGGTGAAAGAAACTCTATGCGGCAAGTCAAAGAATGTATCAAAGTAGCCAACAAGAGATGTGACATGGCCATCTTTTATAACGTTAAGTTTGAAGTCTGAACTGAAGTCTACGACACTAGTAGTGCAAGTATTAATATCTATGTCTTGTACAATACACGGGTCTGAAATAATGTGATCTGACCTGACAAGATCTACACTGGCCTCCCTAACCACTTCAGATTTCATGCAGTTCATTTTATAACCGTACACATCTGACCAGAATTCTATTAATTTCTTATGTGTGTCTATATCACCGTTGGCTACTAAACTAATATTGCACTTATTGGGCATTAACAATCCTCCGGGGTTGAGGCAGTGGTCCCTGGCATATATCACACTGTCCAACATACCTTCAAAAAGTAGGAAGTATCCCATCCATTCCGAGACAATTATATCAACTTTGTCGTCCAACTTTGTGTTCTCGAGTCTTCCTTTAATAGTTTTAATGACATGCTCCAATTTATTCTCCCTTATAATGTCCATTGCATGATAAATTACTTCAGATTGATCTAACGCATATACTTTTCTAGCACCAGCGGTAGCTGAAAACATAGACAGAATGCCGGTACCACAACCAAGGTCTAGTACAACTTTTTCCTCAAAAGTTTCTTTGTTTTTGAGTATAGCGTCTCTGTAGCTTTCGGTGCGAACTTTATCGGACAGCATATCGTAATGAATGCCAAAGTGTGCATACGTGCTGAAATAGCCTTCGTCACTTTCTAAAGGCACATCGGAAACACAATTCACGATTGTGGAACTGATTTCTCCGACATTATTTGTCACGCCACCCTCTAATACAGCCCTCATGGATTCCTGCATTTTGCACACATCCTCTTTTGCCATTTGTAGGTGAGTTTGGCTTTCTTTTAATTGGGCTGTTAATGATTGAATAGTTCGTTGCAGTTCAGTGAAATGTAGTTGGGATAGAGTAACTAACCCGTTTTCAACATTTGCATGGTAACTCTTAGGAGAAGCTGGTTGCTCTTGTAAAGCCTCAAAGTCAAACATTAACCACTCATCATTCACAACAGGTTTTAAGTATTTCTCATCGTCCCATAATACTGTAGTTGTAGACATAATGTCGTTACCACTCGGTTTGTGCGTCTTTATGTAGTTAATTAATTTAATGTAAGAATAGCAGTCCATGCCAAACCTGAGCTTTAGAGCTTTGAGATCGAAACTGTGGACATTTTCACAGTGCGCTATACATTCTTCGATAGTCGGGACGATGTTTGGACAAAATAAACACGTTACCGATGTGTTGCTGGTCTCCATCTCCTGCCACTCGTCGTCTTCGAAGTTTTCTTCATCGGAACTCAAGTCTGGTACGTCGGACATTATGGTTGAAAGGATATAACCAATAATTTAACGGAGTTTTATTTAATCTTTGCAAATTGCACTGCAAATCTGCGCGATACCGAAACCATGTGGTAAATAAAAATGACAATATCATCAATGAAATGACATGAGTCTTGACGTTTAGTTTAGATCAATAGCTGCCAAATTTGACAAATAATTTTTCGTTCAGTATTTTGATTGGGTTAAAATTATCAGGTTTATACATATCGTTAACTAATTAAAATATTGTTTAATATTACATTTTAACAAGAGAGAAATGAAAGGGTAATTAAAACTTGATAAGAAATAAAAACATGAATACTTTCTAAATAAATTCTCGTTTCTAACAATTACTTTATATTCAGGGGCAAATTTATGAACTATATTTTATGTTTTATGGTAAACCTGATGCGCCCTTCACCGCGGCTTTTTAAATTTGCATTTGTATAAAATCGATATTTTTACCTTGGTTACTGTAACACAACAGCAACATAAACAAACAAGCAAATATTTCAGTGCAATGAAATTGAAAATATCTTCTTTTAAAGGACTTAATCATGTGGGATCTGTTACGTCTGTTAACTGGAACAATACTGAGGATGTGTTTTCCTGCGGGTATGCCCATTCTAAATATCGTAATTTCATGTTTTGATGGAATATTTACGTGACTAATTTTTTTGCAGTGACGACCACAAATTATTGAAATGGAATCTTGTAAACAAGGAATGTATGGTAGTGGCAACGTTCCCGGAAAATGTTCATACAACAGGAATGCATTTGTTTCCTAAACTCAATTTAGGTGGTAATAAACATCAGCATGACGTCATCCTAATCGCTGGTGCAGATGGAAAGTATGTGCTGCAGTTCTATATGTCTATTCGTAAAACAAATGTTGTATTTTAATGCGAATCCTTATCCAAATGACTTCGAAAGCTCCTTTAAGAACCTAGTAAAAGTGCCTTTTTAAATGTCAAAGTGAAAATATTCGTGTTTCTTCAGGTTTCATATTGTTAATCATAACGGTCGAATAGAAAAGAGCGTGAATGCTCACCAAGGTGCCTGTTTAACGGCACAGTGGAGCCCCGACGGTGCTGGACTTTTAACAGGTAACACAGATTTATGGAACTTCATAGCCATTCTCTGTGTCAAAATGAAAGACGATATAGTGTGGAACAGATGGATAATCGTCTTTGAAGCTCGATGCTAATGTCTATAAGCGCCACTGACTATCAGAAATAGAATCACTATTTGTGTTGTAAAGATTTTAAACCCTCATGGCAGTGTGTTTCTTATCTAATAATATAATGTATATCTGCTAATGGATTTCCAAAAACTTTTCAAATTGAAGCTGGTGAAGATGGCTTCATAAAAGTATGGTCTCGCAATGGTCTTCTGCGGTCTACTGTTGTGCAGTCGGATGAGCCGTGCTACGTCGCTATATGGAGTCCGGATAGCAACGCGGTTCTGTACAATAAAGGAAATTTTCTCATCATAAAACATTTGAATTCCACTACTAAAATCACTAAGGTTGGTAAGATTTGGTTTGGTCTCTTATCTGCAGTAGGTCTCTATATATTACACGATGATGAAGGAGTGGAAATAAATGGGCTCTTCAGTGACTTGTAAACGTTACCTTCAGGATTTCTTTCCAATGCTAAAAGAACCTGTATCCCAGTTATGATACATTTAAATACTTTTTTCATAAAACGAAATATTTATTATCGTTTTTCATCCCAGTGGAAAGCTCACGACGGAATCATATTATGCGCAGCTTGGAACGCCAATAACAATCTTATCGTATCTGGTGCTGAGGATGGATTTTCTAAGGTAACTTCTTTGAAATTTTAACGTATTGCACCTCTACCGACTATCTACTATGTGCATTAATATTTATTTATTTATTTATTTATTTAATAACGTTGCACCAACAAAGTGAACACTGATACAATTCCAAATAAAAAATGTACTAGAATAACGCTGAGTGCCACCTTAATTATAGGTGCAAACTACACGCACAAGAGCTAATTTATATAACTAAAATAATTTATATTACAAACAATAGAATAGAGCTGATTTGCTTGCAATGCTTCACTTTAGATCTGGGATGTATTCGGTCAACAAATTTCCGTAAGCGTAAAGCATGACCAGCCAATTACCAGCGTGAGCTGGTCCCCAGCGGGCGATATGTTCACCATCGGTAGCTACAATTTACTTCGGCTGTGCAACGCCAATGGCGTAAGTGACCCCAATTTAAAGAAACTTGACATTTTATATTGAAAAATAACAATCATTGAAAGTTTCGTCCCTGATTTCAGTGGTCTTATTGCCTCGACCGACCTTCCACGGGTAGCATTTATTGCATCGCCTGGTCCTCTGATGGCACCCAGTTCGCAGCAGCTTGTGCAAATGGCCAAGTTTTATTTGCGCACATAATCGACAGGTACAGATTTGGCAGGCCTAGATCGTATGAGGATACAAGAAAGATATTTAGCGAAAATTTTAACCTTTTAGGTCTAGGTTCAGTCGACTTCTATAACGCAAAAGTTTTACAACAAGGTAGAGAAATAAAAGAAATGTGTATTTTTATAGGGAATACACTTGGAAGAACTACGCATGCACGCAAACTGGAAGGAAGTTAGTTTCAATAAAAGACATCATAACAGATCAAAACGACCAACTGGACTATCCGGATAGAGTCATACAGATCGCTTTGGGCTTCAACCATCTCGTGATAGCAACAGTCAAACAGTGCTTTATACATAAACTGACATCGTGGAACACGCCTGTAACATTCGATCTCAAGGAGGGCACAATCAGTATGATATTACTGGCCGAAAGGTATTTGTTCACTGTTGCGTTTCTTTTCAGCTGTTTTTTTTTATCGTTTTGTTGATCTAGTAGTATATGAAAGCAGGTTGTGTCAAATTTTGTTTTTATATCTGTTTCTTGGAAGTGGTCTGCTTTAAAATCTTTAATTGCTGCACTTAAAAGCGCGCGGAGCAATCGCACTGGCTCATTGTTTATTTTTCTTTTTTTACAGTTTGTATCGTGTTTTATTCCAATTTTAAATGTTACTTTACTTCGCTGTTTTAATACTCATATCTACTGCTATTATTTCCACCGTCTTAATCAATATACGTGTCTTCAGATGTATTTGCATCGTCGAAAGAGCTGGCATATCTGTATACAGCTACATGGGAAGACTTTTGGCGAGTCCACGTTGTGGTTCCCGTCCTGAGACCCTCGGGCGAGCTGCCGTCTCGCTCGGACCCGATGCGCTCGCTATTATCGACCAGGGCAATCGGAAATGTGAGTGTGAACAATAAAACTAATTAAACCTTTTACATGCAGTCATTGCTATTAGCTGAAGCAGTAAAGACGAACAAATTTGCTCTCTGGACAAAGTTCTTTCTGCTCTTCTATTTTCAAAGTAAACACTTACACATTGATTCTCCTTTGATCTCCCATTGTAATCGTAAAATTATGAAATGTCTTATGATAAGAAAATAATTACCTAACAATGCTAACCCTTGGTAATTTCTTATCTCTCAATTGACACGATCTCAGTTAGTGGTTTTTATAGAAAAGCTTGACTACATCATTTAAAAATAAGTTATATATTTCAAGCATTTAGTACACGTAACGGTTATATTTACTAGTCGTATATAAAATTAAGTATTTTTAACTTTTTATTTACATGATATTACGGTGAGGAAACCTGCGCACATTAAACTCTCCAGTTGTTTACTGCTGTCTTTCTCAATTCAGCAAATCATCTGCTATGCGCTCATTCAAAACCACCAGGGTAATTAAAGTAAAACGAAAGAATCTCTTCAGTGATCCAGGTATTCGACCTGCCCACCGGTCTGATAGTACGCAGCTCGACAGACAATTCAGTGACGAAGCTGCAACACAAGATGACCGTGTCGTGTATAGCTCTGAGCCAAACCGGGCCGCTGAGCGAGCGGCAACTAGCACTGCTGGACTATAACAAGGATCTCTACGTTGTCACCGTAAAGGATTCAAAGTCGAAGTTTACGAAACTCGGTGAGTTTTTATAAAAAAAAAAACACGACAGGTTTGTAAGGACAGAGATATTTGGCATTCGGTGCGCCCTGCCTACCCCGTTAGGGACCTGGTGTGATGGTTGTGATGTATGTATAAAAAACTTTTGCTGCAAAGCAATATTGTTGGGTGGATGTTGGCGATAATTGTTTCTATTTCTCGTAACCTGGACCATATTCCACCAGTGCGGATTAGTAAGAAGAAAATAACAGAAGAGGATTTTAAGGACTGAAAGAAATCTTTTATTTCAATTCTCTACGATTGTCTCAGGGTCTCAAGTTCGCAGTATAATCTGGAGTGCGGAAACGGAACTGTTAGTGGGATTGCGAGGGAATTCGGTAGTCGCTTGGTGCTGCCCCAGAGCAGCCACTCAGCCTGACTGGCTAGCGTTTACTACAGTGAGCAAGGAAATAAGGTGTGTCTCTCAGACTGAAGTAAAAATTGTTTTACTGATAATAATTGCTTTTCATACTAATGATCATACTGCCACTGTCAAGCCATACGTTCTATTATCATACACCTGAGAAAAATATATCCAAATACCCACAAATTTGTTACCCTTTTGTTTAAATTTGCAGCGACGTTGGTCGAAATCCTACTCTAATGAGCGTGGAAGACGGCATCGCGTGCATATGTCGCGGCAACGGCTCGTTATTGCACGTGTCGATTGCACCTTTCCCCGAAAAGCTACTAAAACACGTCGCGGCCAATATGTGGGAAGCCGCGTTACAGGTATATAACATACTGGAAAAATGTTACCATTGTTATTTTTAAACAAGCTGCGCACCGTGGTGTTACCCGCGCAAATTCCGATCCCGTGGGAAAATTGAATTTTAAAGTCTGTTTTTGTATCGCGTAAATAGAGAAAGCCGATTTCGAACTTGTATCTATAGTATTCTTAAAAATGTGATTCTATTTGACGTTGTACAAGTTTAAATCATAAGATAAATATTCTCTATACTATTTACACAGCTTTGTCGTACGGTAGAGGATGAAACGCTATGGGCATGTCTGGCTGTGCTAGCTTGGCAGAATAACCAGCTGTCTGTAGCCGAAGAGGCCTTTGCCATGATACATCAATATCATCAGGTGTTCTATATACAACATCTAAGGGTAAGTTACTTTCGTTAGATCTCTTATTAATAACAACATAGGTGAGGTTATGTTTTGTCCTCTTCGTTTTAAGCACGTGTACTTTTCCCGGCACTGCGAGAAGTCGGAGTATTTTAAGTCACGCTTCTCCAATTCGAGATAATTTATTTCTTTGTGAAGACATATTTCTCTTTATTAAAGTCAAAGTACAATACGTCAATCGAAGTATCTAGTATGTGGTTTACGAAACTTTACTTAAGTTTATTACTTTACAGACTCCGGAGAGATTACGATCGAAGATGCCAGAAAACTCAATGTCCGAGGAAGGTTTTTCTATAAATAGACAATGATGCACTTTAATGTTACGAAATGATGTATCATGAACTTCGATAATAAAAGGGTCTTTATTATTCAACTTCTGATTTATTAGCTCGAATTTAAATCGATACACTATTGAATTGTAACATACATAGATGCCTACTTTGTTTTTGTGCTCACGACAATCTAGTGCAAATTATAGCTAGAAATTTACCCAATGCCAATAAACTCGTCATTATATAAAATTAATACTAATAGAACCTCATTCCGTCAGAAATAAAAAAATAATTTATGATATTTTTTTAAGCTCCACAACACAATACCATAATACAACGTATGCTAATGAATAGTTTTAATGTCTTATTGTTACTACTTGTGATTTAAAAGACAAAATCTAAACAGTATTTCTGCCATTATTTATTTTGCATTTACGTACTATGATTCCCATGACCCGTACAAAGTGTTTTTGACATTTAAAAAAGATTTTTTTATTTCCCGCTAGTACTTAGTAGTATTTGCGTTCCGTTAATTTGATCAGCACTTAGTTAAAAAATGACAAAACAGAAAATATTGTGAAGAGAAATATAATTTGAAAGCTTAATGAATAACAATTATTAAATTAGTGCAGTATAATATACTAACAACAATTTTACAATAGTGATCGATGTTTTAAATGGCAATATTTAGTAACATACTATCATTATTTTGTATTGTTTGTCAGTCAGTAGTGCTGTCAATACGTAGTGTTATGGTCGTGTGTAATGGCTACTCGTGAAAAGTTTTCCGCGACAAAATAAATGATTTTAAATTAATCATCATACTGATTTAGTACTTTCATTACTGAAACTACATGTATTTTAATTAATAAAATTACTAACTCGGCGTATGGATACGGTATTCATGCATGTCCTAAATTAAATTCGTAACCTGTGGTTTTTTACCGAAGAAAGTTTTCACCCCGATGTTCGTTTCTATGGCTAAAAATGCACGTCCCAAGCGGGTATTTAATTCTGTTTGCGAGCATATTGTGTGCCAGTGGCTTAGATAACGATATAATAAGGAACGACCATTCTATCGAGTTGACCCAATCATTGAATTTAGCGCGGCAAGAGCTTATACAGGAGACCTGTAGCCGTTTTCCTATCAAAGCGACTTTGGATGACTTGTCGCCCAATCAATTGGAACACATCCTGGTGAACGATGAACACAAACTTCTATACTGTTACGTGCCAAAGGTGAGTTAGTCAAGGTGAACTACCACAATTTTCGTCACTGTTAACGCATTAGTTAGTGTTGGGTTTTTATTTATTCTGCTGGCTTTAATTTTGATTTTGATGGCTTTACTTGTACATATCAATATGAAAATTTAATGTTTCTTCAATCTATTGTGCTCTCTGTTACATATACTTATGTATATCCATAATATTTGATGAGCTAATAATAGTACAAATATTTACCTACTTATTATTTTTGGCGCTTTTATTGTTTTATTGCTGGAAACAGATCTTTCACAGTGGGGTGTTTACGCATTTAGGCGTTATTCCAGCACACTGGCCAAGTGCGGATTGGCAGACTTCAGCCACCTTAGAATCATTATAATTTTTATTACATCTCAAAGGTTTCCTCGCAACTTTTTCCTTGACCATTATAGTGAGTGTTACTTACTTACAGGTTTCTGTTTAATTTCGGTACTTTTGAAGGCAATATATTATCTTCAATCGTACTCATTATAAGGGTACTTATTACAGACAAATAATTATTTTCATAAAGAAGGACTTAATTGTTTTTACTGAAATGCTTTTTATTTTAAATTAAGTGGCAGTATGGTAGGAAAATAAGTATTTAGAAAAATCTTGCTGACAGACCCCTTTTTTCCACCCTTTTTATTATTTCACATTTGGCCTCTCGTCCTCTAAATAAGATAACCAGATTTATTACACTATAATTGTAATTAATAAGGTGCTATATTTTTTGTGGAGCTGGCGGCTTGTAATCCTTTTTCATCCCATACTTTCGCAGTCCACATCAGTTCTTAAAAATGCATGAGGCCTTAGTTATTCATTTAGATTTTTGTTTATTAAAATTAAATCAAAAGACGTTAACATGATTTTCTTCACCTACAAATATGTTGTAATATAAACAAAGAAAAATAAAAAAAAGAACTTAGCCTAAGTCTAGTAGATATTCATAAATGGTGTGTATTTAATTGAATTAGTATGTTCCATTGTCCCCTGATTTTTAACTTTACATGGCATGAAAGACGTACTCCAATGTTTCCGAAATCACTGTTTCCCATGTCCATTTATATCAATTGTTTAAATTTCCTTACACCGTGTCTCGGAAGGAGTGCTGAAGAGTTGTTTTTGTTACTGGATTTATCTATTATAGTTACATTCAGTTATTACATCTGACAGGCTATGCTGACATACCAAAAGTGGCTAAAGTTTTTGTTTAAAGAAAATTTTAAACTAAGCTAACATAAGCAGCAATTTAATGCATCGAGTACTTAAAGTATAATTTGAAAAAGCTGTCTCTGCCAATCTATACTTGATCAGTATGGTAGAATATGAAGTAGGCCTTGTGTAGATGGTTAGATCATAGCAAGAAATGGGGTGTATTAATACTAAATTGTTTTTGAAATCTTTTTTATACCACTTAGCCTGCAACACACGTTAATGATGTTATATTATTCTATATACAAATATTCTATGACAGGTTGCTTGCACGAATTGGAAGAGGATATTGATGATACTATCGGGCAAATGGAACGACACAGATGTACTAGCAATACCGGCCAGTCTGGCCCATTCGCCTGGAATGTTCCGGAACCTCAGCACAGTGTCCAAGGCGGACCGAGACCGCATGCTTGAGAACTATCACAAAATGATCATCGTCAGGAACCCGTTCGAGAGGCTATTATCTGCATTCAGGAATAAGCTGGAGGGTGATGCGCCAAGTGCCAGATATTTTCAAGTGAGTTCTGTTTTATTTCAGTGCGTCCTATGGTTTCCTTGTCTTTGAGTTCCATTGTTTTTTTATTATAATACAGAAATAGAAGACGAGCATGCAGTCCACCTGATGGTAAGTGGCTACTGCCGCCCATGGACATTTGTAACCAACCCCAGATAAGATTAGATTCCTATCTCAGATGCACCGCTACCCCTGAGGACTAAGCTGGAATGCCTCGAAAAAGTATGTCTCCCTTACCACACCCTTCAAACCAGAACACA
>DWQT01003929.1:0-11825 GCA_018244895.1 Myscelus amystis hages | reverse complement strand
CTCTTTTTGGAAATTTGGAATCCGTAGCGATCTAAAGTAAGTTCTCTTCTATCTACGGTTTTTTTTTCTATTCCAAAACTTCACTCTTTCTTACCATAAACGTGATTTGAAAATCAGGTTTTGAGGTTGTACCCCGCCTTAATTTAAAACTTGTGAATTATTTCTAAAGACAGCTGTTACGTGCGTTATGTTTCAATATTCATCGATAAGCGATAAGCTATCAGTAAGCATAACAGTAACTTTACCACCCGTCTTTGTTTTGTTAATCTTAGATTTAATCTATTTTAATTTAATTGATGCTAGTTTTAATGTTGGAATGATAATAAAGTTAAATCTACAAATTCTGAATGTGCACATTATTATTCCTACGTACTTAAAATTACACTTATCATTAACAATTGTAAAGAATTTATAGTAAGTAAGTTGTAAAGTGAAGTAGTAAAAGTAAGGTAAAGAATTTGAAGCATTTATTAATTTCCAATTCGAATTCGACATATATTCGATGGTTGTTAAGTTCCTGATATCTCAATTTTGAATTATTAACATTCCGCTTATTAACGCATTTTTGTTAAAGAAGTTCCTTAAAAGGTTATTTATTTGCTTGTTTCTACAGTAATTCTCTAAGTTACTTATTCACGGGTGCTCAGGTGACTTTTGAGTACGGCGATCTCCGATGATCCTATTCTCAAATAAATTATCCGATTTCGAGGAACATTAGCCAGATAATCCAAATTAGAGAAATTTAATACAATCTCATTAATTCTGAACGACATAAGTCAAGTTGGTGTAACTTTTGATCAATTTGAGTCCCTTGAAGTATACACGTGTTTCTGTTTCTGAATATTGGACCTTGTTCAAATAAGGAACCCCACGATTAAAGTTAAAGCCGGTACAAAATATACATTGGTAATGTCTGCGTGAGGCAGATCTTTAATGTTACGGTACTTGAGATTAAATATCATATCCTGCACCAATAGTAATCTCCGGCAGAATAAGTACTTACAATGAACGGCCATTTAAAAAGAGCACGTACGATTTAATATTCATATAGAAAGGAAGATTAAATAAATTGAAACTGTTACAATTTAGATTGACTAGTAGATTCTCGTAGGAGAGACAAGGTAGGTAGTCGAAACACTAATGGAATGCGCACTTTAGCTTTCTCTCAAGTGATGACTGTGGAGTATAGACGATCGGACTGTTCATCCACTAGACAGATCTAATTGAATCACTTCCGTCACTCCGGTCAACCTACGTTCCAATACACTACGGTTACTTTTAATCAGTTAAATAAAAACGTATGCTGGTATTCTGATTTAGACCTTGTAATCTTCGTATACCGAGAGTACCCATATACATATATGTATATATATACACATACATATATGTATATATATAGTAAAAAGTAAATAGTAATAATAATAGTACTGATAAAGTAATGTTACACATTCAATCTGCGATTTTGCCCTTACATTTTTATCTTTATTGTCGGACATCTTATCTTATACTCTTATTGTTACTCCTCCAACAGCCTTATATATTTGAACATGTCTTGGGATTAAAAGCTTACAAGTTTTGGCACAAAGAAGTTGAAGAGCCCTCTGCCATTCTCACATCCGCCACTCGACAGAAAGCACCTTGAAACACATAATACTTACGTCCTATATTTTTCATTGACAATTTCTGGGACTTTCAGCAATCTACATTGTTCTTTATTTTCAAGTCAATTTGTTATTAGTACAAAAAAAATACCAATGTAAAAGTATTTAACCACGTGTGCAATGTCTCGTAGATAACAAATATTTTCTCAATAAAATTGATAGTTCTAAGCGCT
Source organism: Myscelus amystis hages (assembly GCA_018244895.1). NCBI lineage: Eukaryota > Metazoa > Arthropoda > Insecta > Lepidoptera > Hesperiidae > Myscelus > Myscelus amystis. Next base: position 9,991 of record DWQT01003929.1, on the reverse strand, counting down.
GGGAAACTTGGCACTTGGAAATGGTTGCTTACCAATGGAGGCAAAAATTAATAGTAAAATTGATAATTGATCAAAAACTGCTAAAAAAAATTAATTTTTAATTAGTAAAGAATTGGATTACCGCAAATAACGCCCAGTGCAATTAAACGATTAAAAGCTGTCAAATTGCTAGGCTTTCCGCGCATGATTTAGGCAACTCGGATTTCCAAACGTTAAGAAGCTTAACAGATATCTTAAAGTGCTACCCGAAGACGTAGCGCTCACCTTACGGTGCCTAAAGTTGTTAAAGTTAAGTACACCACTATATTTTTATATATTTTGTTGACTGAATACAGGACTAGTACGCGAGGAGAAGTAAGTAAGCCTATTAAGTGATACTATTCAATGGGTTAGACTATGGTGACATTCGCGACTATTAATATTGTTAGCTCTTATTTTATACTAGGTAATACATAATTTAAAATGAAAAAAATTGCTCGTAACTCACCAGTTAAATACAATTTTGTGGATAAATTACGAAGTACTCTCGTTCTTATTAGTTTTTTTAAAGTTTGATTAAAAGAGTTAATGTTAGTATACATGCGGAATCTTTGTACCTATAGCTTCCATGTGTACCTACATTAAAGTTGGAATGCTACTTGTGTTGCGGTTACGTTACACATAGCTTGCAATTGGACAGCGCTGTCCAGGTGACATAATTCAATTAGATTGTTAACCATTACTCACCACGGCCCCGTGAGCAATGAACTGTCTTACCCCTCGCATTCCGTAAATAATTGTCTCACACGTGCAATTATAATGATCTGTATGTGTAATCAAAAGATTATTATACACGGTGGACTATTTTTGTAAAGAACAAATTTCTAACAATATCGCAATAACAATTAAATAAAATTTACCTTACCACTAAAATGCAATAAACTTAAATCTCCACTTCCTAATTCAGACGCGTTTGTATTGTATTATGGCTTACATAATAATTACAACTGTACTGGTGAAAATGTGTCCGAATCACGACGAAAACCATAAGTTACTGTCTTGTTTGTTTCTTGTGCTACGTTAACGTTAATAATAAAGTCCCATTTCGTACGGCCTGAGGTGAAAAAATAACGGCCGTAAAACTTATAGCACTTGTGTTAGTAAATTGTTAGTAAATTACGACGGAAACATGCTCTCGCAGTTCAATAACAGTAACCCGGGCGTAGTATATTTCTTTCACATTTTTTCAATAAAAAAAGGTATTTTTATAAAAATGGAAACTTTATCCGTTACAATAAACAGAATACCAACGAATAAATGATCCTATTGTGGTATTGCGATTCGATTCAAAAGCTTTGCATTTAAATCAGGATTACTGCAGAAGCTGCATGCTCGCTATATTTTGGAATTTTTAACATTTTATGAATAATAGTATAGCAGCCTGTAGATACCTTTGAAGAGAAAAACGAATTCTGGATATTGAAAATATTTATATATCTATCATTAGGTCTTCGCATACGTAAGGAGATTAAATCGAGATTAATAAAAGAGATAGAAGTATACGAGTAAGTTTACTCTGTGAACTCATAGTACACTGTCACGGCAAACAGGCATGTACTGTGCTATAGATGTAGATGCAGCAGTTAGTGATTGTGTTTCTGAATTTTTAAACATAATTATTTCTAGAATAACTATCATTGTCAACGTCACTTTTCGGAGTGTTTTCTACAAAAACTTTAATAAATACATTTCTTTTTTCAACTTTTATTTGGTTCTAGACTCAGCACGGGCTCTCCACTTATATTGAGAAATTTAAAGTGTCTACCACGGTGACGAAACCCAGTTTAGTAGACTTATGGCGTGCAGATTCCGCCACCAAGTTTTCCTTTACTGTTATAGCGGAGTAATTTTTAATTTTTCATTTATATGTTACCATATAAGGTCAAAGGTGTGCCAGGACTTGAACCTAGATGAGACGGTACCCAATTCGGGACGTTAAAATCCAAAACACTAATAAGGAAAAGCACTAATAGATATAAATCGTTTGTATCTTTATCATCAGTATAATAGTAATAATAATAATGTTAGTATAATGTATTGTAATGTAATTTAATTAATTGTATTTTAATTAGTTAGTTAATTTGATGCACTTTATCTTAACGAAACATGCTGTGTGTACCTATGATTGAGGTAGCACTTGGCCCTAAATTAAGATAAAATTTTGTGAATGTGCAGTGTATACCTTGTTGGTGCAATAAATAGATAAATAAATAAATAAATAATATTGCTAGTTGAGACAATTCACACGAACAGTCGCGTTCCTAGAGACTTAAAAGTATCCGAGATAAAAGAAAGAGTATGAGTAACTGGACGTGGAAGGAGTGCTGGCAGAGGAAGTGCACGGTGGGCAGCTCGAGCGGGCGCGCGCACACGGCGCAGCGCGAGCTCTGGAAGGTGACGGGCTCGGCGCGCAGGCGGCGGCAGTGCGCGCGCAGCGCCGCGCTCTCGGCGCGGTACTTGGCGGCCAGCGCGCGCGCACGCGCCACCGCCTCCTCCTGCGACTTGAACACCTCCACCAGGTACCTGCCCGGTCAGAAACACATGTTGTGCCGGTCGTACTAAAACGGTTTACTCATTTCGTGTACATTTACCTTCGTTTGGTATAAATGTATTGTACGATCGTTGGTAATTTATGTGTTTTAAATTATATTTTGCGTTTGACTTTTCTGCTTCAAAATATATTTTAGTAGCGAATGAAGAATAGGCGATCGCAAACAAAATTGGCGTGAGTTGTTATTGTATTCATTTCAATAAAAATAAATTATTAAAATAGCAGTGGTCCCTATAGCGTTAGAGCCCGGTGGCTACGTACTGGCGCACGTCGCCCAGCGTGTAGGCCGGCGCGCTGGCCAGGCAGTCCACCACCAGCAGCGGCGGCAGCAGCTTCTCGTTCGCTGCCAACGGAATACATACGTTGTACGCCGCTTCGCAGAAAACGGACTTGTCCGTATACATGTTCGTTAAAAGCGTAGCGCGGGGACGTGCGAGTAATCATTGTATCGTCACTCTGTCCTCGTCTGTCTGTGATGTAAATTACCTTATGAAAGAAATAAAGAATTGGCGATTGACTGGCCTCGTTGTCGAGCGGTTAGAGAGCCTGACTGCAAAACCAGAGGTCGTGGGTTCGATTCCCACCCGGGACAAACATTTGTGTGATGAGCACATTTGTTTGTTCTGTGTCTGGTCGTAATAAAAATATCTATATAAGTATTATATCATATGTATATATGTAAGTATATCAGGTGTCCGGTTACCATCGCACAGGCAATAAATTGCCTAATTTGGAATCAGACAGCCGTGTGTGGAATTGTCCTAAGATATATATTTTTTTTCAGATTAATTCACCACTTCAAATCGGATTCGACGGACCAGCAGTATCTGATCCTGAGCGCGGCGCGCAAGGCGCTGCAGGGCGGCGGCGCGCGCCGCATACAGCACACGTTCCCGCCCATCGTCTTCCACGCGTACCGCTTGGCTTTCATCTACAAGGACCTAAAAGATCAGGTCAATACATACGTACACATACACTAGCTGACCCGCAAACGTTGCTTTGCCATACAAATGATTTTGCTGTTGTCGCAATATAATAACAATAATATCTTAGGACAATTCCTCACACGGCTATCTGATTCCAAAGTAGACAATTTAATGCCCGTGTTATGGTAACCGCACAGCTGATAAACATACATATACACATATTATATAATACTTATATAGATATTGCTGCTCCTCTCCTTTTCATCTTAGCGTGATGTTATATAGCCTATAACCTTCCTTGATAATTGAGCTATCTAACACTAAAAAATGTTTCAAATTGGACCAATATTTCCTGAGATTATCGTGTTCAAACAATCAAACAAACTCTTCAGCTTTATATTATTAGTATCGATATGTTCCAAGGCTTATTTGTGAGATTATACCGTATTATAAATAATTATACCATAAATAACCAGCACACCAGGTTCCTAACGCAGTAGGCAGAAAGCTCCGAAATATACAGTTTATATAAATGTCTTCTAAATGTTTTGTCTATACATATTTTATATCGTATTGATAAGATTTTTATTGTATCTTTTAAAAATGGAAATATTAACTATATTTGGGAACTGTTGCCGTCCCACTATTGGGCACGATTCCATTGCTGTTGGTTGAGTCGGTAGCATTTTTCAAAACTGCACGAAATTCTCTGTAACACATTGTGATCTATGTATCTGAGGTGGAGTATATTATATTATGTGACTATTTAAAGTTTGAGATGTCCATACTCCTTAATAGAAGTGTATGGATAAATCGAAATTCATTGACTACAAGGCTTAAGCCCCTTCAGGCTATATGTAGATCGGAAGAAAATAGCCAGTGGACGAAAGGTTATAATAATATATGACGACAACATTGTTCACAGGATGAAATGTGGGAGAAGAAGTGTCAGAAGATCTTCCAGTTTTGCCATCAGACCATAAGTATGCTCGTCAAGGCAGAACTGGCCGAATTACCTTTGAGGTATGGACATGATTTTTTTTTTCTAATTTAGACTTAATGATTTATTAAACATATTAAAACTTGTAGGACTTTTTCTCAAAAGACATTACTTACTATTGTCGTGCAGTATTTTTACTGTGCAATGAAAATGCATATGACTGATACTTGTATGAATGTATGTGTGTGAAATGTGTTTACTTCTTAAGAAATATTTATTTATTAATCTAGTTATAGACAAGCATATAGTGCAGTCTGTTTTTAACATCCACCACATACCCGGATGCGCCCAGATGGTTGTACAGTTTCTTGTCTTCACTGCATAGTATAAAATAAAGTCGCTTTCTCTGTCCCTATATCCCTTTGTATGCTTACATCTTTATAACTACGCAACGGATTTCGATGCGCTTTTTTTTTTATAAATAGAGTTATTGAAGAGGAAGGTTTACACGTATAATACGTTTACAGTTTTTCTGTAGTGTATTCAGTATCAGCATCGGATCCGTGCGAAGCCGCGGTGGGTCGTTAGTCTACAGTAAACCGGCAGTCGTATGATTGTATGTTGTTATGTTACTCGTTTCAGGTTGTACCTGCAGGGGGCGCTGGCGATCGGCGAGATCGGGTTCGCGAACCACGAGACGATCGCGTACGAGTACCTGTCGCAGGCGTTCTCGCTCTACGAGGACGAGATCTCCGACAGCAAGGCGCAGCTGGCCGCCATCACGCTCATCATCGCCACCTTCGAGCAGATACACTGCTTCGGTCAGAACACCTCCACACACACACACACACCCACACGCACGCATGCACGCATGCACGCACGCACGCACGCACACACGAACGCACCCACACACGCACGCACACACGCACGCACACACGCACACATTATGTCTCCATCACAACACACGTGCGCGTGACCGTTTGCACGTGTGTGTCATAACACTTGAAGAAGCTGACGTCAACAGAAATAGTTTTAAATTAATTTTAATATCAGGCTCCCACTATTATTTTATTTATTTCTTTATAGTTAACTAGAACTCAGATACATGACAAATTAAAATAAGATAAAAGTACACAAAATTAAATTAAAATTATGAATTTATGTGTCTTAATGTTCTGCAGTTTTTCGGTTTAAAAATCTCGTTTATCGAAACAACATATACACTTAATAATCCTCACTCGTCACCTCTGCTAGTAATATTGTATGATTTTTCCCATACGACCTCACCGAGTAATAGACTGTATTGTTTATCGTTATATCGGCGGGCGGCAGGCGCGGAGAACGCGGAGCCGATGCGCACGGCGTGCGCGCTGGCGGCCAGCAAGCTGCTCAAGAAGCCCGACCAGAGCCGCGCGGTGGCGCTCTGCGCGCACCTCTTCTGGAAGCCGCCCAAGGACGGCAAGCAGGTGACAATCATTACTAGCGGTCGCCCGGTAGTCGAAATTAGACCTGTACCTGTAATAAATTGTTACATGCGATCGGTATTTCATGTGTTATTTAAATGCTTCATAAGCGCCATCTGTGAATGAGGAACGCAGACTTAACTTGCGTGATGGCAGCTTCGTAGAGTAAAATGGAAAACAACCGCCATCTTTTGGGGCGAAAAGTAAACTTAAATTGACTTGACATTCACTGTATGAAATGACAATATATATGCGCGTAACAAATAGGTGTTTGTGTGTGTCAAATGCACGGTAGTGAGTGTAATGTTTTATTTATTGATTTAATGTACTTTTTAAGCATTGTTATTGAAAAATATTGGCGTTCTGCACTTCTCCTACACATAAACTATAAGTGTGCCAAATTGTATGCTCCTGCGTCCGCGCAACTTTCGTAAAGTTTCGTAAAGCAAAGTTTTTGTTTCACACATTAATTATATAATGATAAAATAAAATAATTCCACTCGTAGGACAAACATAAGAAAAATTACAATTTGATATATCTGAGTATGGGTGAACTGTTTAGTGGGCGCTGAACGAGCCGAGCCGCGCGCTGGACTGCCTGAAGAAGGCGGCGCGCGTGGCGCAGCAGTGCATGGACGGCGGCGTGCAGGCGCAGCTGCTGGCCGAGCTGCTGGGCCGCTACGCGCTGCTGCGCGAGCGCGGCAACGCCGCCCTCACCACCAACCTCATCGACGCGGTGAGCCACACACCGGCAAACTCCTGAACACGGTAGAACCCTCTGTGGCTCGACTCCGGCGGCACCACCGACACACCTACCACTGCCTTATAACAGCAGTGTTAAACGCTGCCGTGTTCCGGTTGGAAGGGTGTACTAAACGGGACATACTTTTTCAACGCATTCCAGCTCAGTCCTCAAGGATAGCGGCGCATCTGTGGTCGACCTGACATAGCAATCTAATCGTATCTCGGGTTGATTACAAATGTCCATAGGCGGCAGTAGCATTTACCATCAGATGGACTGCATGCTCGTCCGCTACTTCCATATTATAGAAAAAAATAAACTACCTACCTACCTACCTATCTACCGCCCACTTTGAGAACCGATTAACGTCTAGTGCGTCCCCATGTTACTTAGTGTATCAAACACAAAGACATTTATTTCACTAATATGAATACATTTAAAGATATTACAGAATTATTACGTCAATCCATATTTTGCCTTTTACGACGTACAAATTTGATAAGATACGATAATTATAGTTATTATTTATTGTTTCATAGTAATTATGCTAAAATTAACTTATATTTGAATAGTATGTCGCATATACTCCTCTCCAAATCTTTTCATCGCCCTCAATCTCCTCTAGTTAGATCTTTTGCTGCCCCTCTGAAAGCGTCCAGTACTCATAAAGAAGCATTATCATCCTGTGGTTAACATCCATTCGTCTCAACTTAACTCAAAAATTCAAGTCATTTTTTAATTTTCTTCATCAGGTAATACAAAAAATCCGCGAGGAACTGGCTAACCTGGATCAGTGTGAAGAAGTGGAGCAGATAACGAAACATTTCCACAACACACTTCAGCATCTGCGGAATAGAATGGAATGTCCGGATCCTGATGGGCTGGGGTACGAAGGTCTTGTGCTGTCCTAGGTCTGGACAAAAGAAAGGGTTGCGACCAGCTGGAAAAAGTCTTAATCTTTACATAAACAGAGATATGGAAAGAACCTTAGTGTTTATAGGAAACAATATAGTAATACTGAAACTTATGTGCATACAAAGGTGGCAAAGAGTTTCATATGTAATGCTTCTCTTATATGGAAGAGTTTGAGAAAAATATAAAAACCATATGTAAACACACAAGCAATTAACCTGTCCGATATATACAGTAAAACAAGCATAGTTTTAGTTCTAAGTTCTATTAAGTTTCAACATTGGTTTCAATTATTAACAATGCAGATACCTTGAATGTTCTCCGAGCTGCATACCCAATGATTATTCTGAGTGTCAGTTCAAATAATTCAATGATGTTCCATTTAAAGTTTAAATTAAGTTATATTTGTGCAGACTATGTGTTAATGTCTTCTCGATATGTGGACTTTTTAAATATTTAATATTAAGATATGTTAATAGTTAATAGATCTTTTATGTGTTGAATGTATGTAAGCAATACATGTTTTATATTATCACAAGGATTTTAATTTACATTCTATAATGACAGTTAAATTTAATTCGGGAATCATTACAAAGACATTTGGATGTTACAAAGACATTTGAAATTCATAAATGTAATTATTTCAATCGTCAACATTTTATTTGAATATACAGCGATAATATCTTTACATAGTATAAAAAAGTCGCTTTCGCTTCCTGTCCCTATGCATGTGTAAATCTATAAACGCAATGGATTTTGATGCTCTTTTTTTCTTTGTATATATAATAACACCCATTATAAACTGTTATTTTTGAGATTTCTAACGTTGTTTTACAGCGAATCGAAAGCGCGCGAAGCCGCAATAAATGTGAGTAATTAAATAAAAAGCAGATAAAATACATAAAAAAATATATTCTACAATATCCTATTCCCTTGCATGTTATTTTTATTATTCATCAATATCTTCTCCTGTCTCTTCTTCTCTTCTTTAAACGCTTCCTTATTCGCCTTTTTCTCCACCCGTCTCTCTTTCCTGTACTCTTTGAGAAGACGTTTTCGCTCCCTTTTCTCTTCAACCGATTCATCTTTTGGCCTGAATAAATATAAATAGAAGTTATATTATTGAGGAATATAAAAAATTACTTATAAAACTTGATATTATGAATTATTCAAGATATTCAAGATTCAAGTGCTTTATCAAAATATTTACTACTGGTTTAACTTAGAATTTAGGTTCATCTCAATGGTCATAGACTAACAACAGATCAATTAGAGAAAGTAATACACATACATACAATAATGATGAGAGCATACCTTAGAGACAATACACTTAAAGTAGACAGCACACTTTCCGCATTTGTCTGTCCGTCGTCATCGGAACATTTATCTGCACTGTTTTGAATCGTGTTGAATTTGGCCAAAGATTTTATCGTAAGCTTGTTGTCTTTGCCCAATGTGTCTTCCGGTATGCCTGTCTTGGGATTGATTTTGATCTTTCTCTGGGTCTGTGGGGTAATTAAAGTGCGGTTATTAATAAGGCCTTCTATTAAAATGAATTTAGGGCATTTTTACTCAGAATCTTAGAAGATGATGTGAAACCATTCGGTTTCGATATTACACCAACTATTTTCATTCACAACCCAATGTTTAACATTTCATTATCAAATAATGAACAACGCCAATATGGCAATTAGCCAATTACCTTTGGTTCCTCGATGACTTTCGGATGGTTGTACAAATTGGAGTACGTAGACAAGATGGTCTCGCAGTCCCACTTCTCTTTCGGCTTCACTTCCAGCGTCACCAAGTCTTCTTCAGACTCCTCTTCTATTTCTTGAAGGTGTTGTAATCTGCAAGTTTGATATGCATATATTCTATCAATTGTAAAAATAAGTTGTTTTACTCATTTGATGCAAATCACATTTCTATCCAGTGTATGCTACATTGAAGATACCTATATTACGCTTAAAAATTTGCTAAGTTGTTATCAGATTCCGAATATTTCATTGCCACTGAAATACATTTCGTAACGAATCTGGCATTACCTGACAAGCTCTTTTTCCTTGTCCAGCTGCAGTCGTCTCCTAGACTCCTCGAACTCCTCAGCGGCTCGCAGCAGCCTGTCGTGCGATTCAGGCATGAAGCCCTCAATCTCGTCAAGGTCCAACGCTCCCACTTCCGTGTCGTCGTATTCTGCGAACATCTGTAAACAATTACGGCTAATATTGTTACACCAAGTTGAATGTCAAACATTTTTGAAGTTTGATACTTCTTTAGGCGCCATACGAAATAATGATGAGTGAAATTTAAAGATTCGTCATTTTTTTAAAGTAACAGTACGAAGTTGCAGCAGTTGCAGTCTCGAAACATCAGTCTGAAGTTAGTTGCTATTCAGTGTGAATAAATAAAAAATATATT
>DWQT01003928.1:0-11827 GCA_018244895.1 Myscelus amystis hages | reverse complement strand
CTCCCGGCCGCCGGCGGCGCGAGTGTGCGCGAGTGCGCGAGTGCGCGTGTGGTGGTGAAACGAGGCTCGTCGCGGCGCGCCCCGTCAGTCGGCGGCGGCGAGTCACGCGCGTCGTCTCGTCCAGCTCTCTCCGCACCGTCGCTGCACTTCCACCCGCACACCTGCTACCGTTCAGGCTTCGCCGGCTCTCACGCTCGAGAGCGTGGAGGTCGCCACTAGCTAGCGTCGCGGTTTCACCTCGCGCTGCCGGATCGGCTCTCGTCGTTAGCTGCAGTGATCGTCGCGATACTCTTGAAGCGTCCGCGCCGGTGCGTGCCGTGACTCCGGCGAGCCGGTCGGCCGCCGCGTGCTGTGACAGTGAAATCGTGAATCTCCGTTCGGTGCGGATGTGCAGTGATGGATAAATAAGACCAAAGCGCGAGTGTACGCGCGAGCCACCGAGCGGTCTATATTTCTGGCTGAGTGCGAGAGCGGGTCGTCAAAATTGAGCCCAAACTGTATATAGGTGGGTATCTGAAATCTAGAATGACCGCGCTTCGATGATGGGAAGCGGCGCGGCGAGAGTGTCGGCTGCTGGCAAATCATCGTTGAATATTTATAGAGTGCCAGTTGGAAAGTGTCGTTCGTTAGTCGACAAGACAGCGACGGCGGTTCGCCCGCACGAGTCGCGTTGCGCCCGCATGGCGGTCACCCGCTCAGCTGATTTACTGTGTTCCAAAACAATACATTATTTTGTCACTTACAGCATTGCGGTCAATTGCATTCATTGACATTTCGATTGTTACGATAATTGCTTGTAGCAATTGAATTACGAAATTGTAAATATTAATTAGAACGGCTTTCGAGGTGTTTTTATGTTTCCCGCTTCGATTAATTTTTAATTGCGATTTGCTGAAATATTACCCACAGCAACAAATGACTATAAATTAAAATCCACATATATTACAATTTTCGTACAAAAAAAAACTTTGGATATTATCATCATCGAGATCAAGATCATCATCACCGCTACCAACAACTCTTAACATTCTCAGACACTGGTCATGTTTATGATTTGTAATAGATTAGAGAAAAAAAAGGACTGTAACTTTTCCTGTTTTCATAAAAATGAATACAACGTTGTAAATTGCAAGCTGTGGGTACGCCATGGAATTGGAATTACAAACCCTCGAAGTGAAAGAAAAGCAATCAGCCTATAACTGCCGTGCAATAAGTTTTAGTGTCTCTAAATATACCTGAGAGTTGATAGCTGGCTCAGGTCAACAACATGCAGCAGTAAACAGCTTAGTATTAGCTGCTTTGCAAATTGAATTAGTTGCAGAGCCAAGACCAACGGAATAGCATTAAAACTAATACCTTCATTGGATATAATGTCCCCATTGTCATTTATTGTACACATAAAAGAGTAAAGATTATTTTGCAATAATAACAAATAATATGATTTAATGCAATAATTATATTTGTTTAGTTTCAATAATTCTTTTAGATTAGGAACAGATAGACAGTATTTGCATTTGCGAGAAGGTACTTACCCACGTGCTGAAAACTAATGTTCCTTTGTTCATTTCGGACACAAACCAGTACCTAATGATTTTATAATAACATATATTTAATAATAAATTTAAGGATTCATATTTTAACTGAAATTTTCGTGCATTGTTTAATTGATCTTGATGCACTTAAAATCGCTCAGAAATGATGAAAACCAAATTTTTATTCTTATTTAATAATTTTGATTTATTTTACTTTTACACTCTGCTAACAATTAAATGTGTTAGTAAGGCATTACCTTAGTGCTATAAATTATTTACAATCGAAATTTTGCGTTCGATTCATTATGAAAGTGTAGAAAATACAGTAAAAATTAAAACTAATGTAAGATATATTACCCTAAAATGCCACAATTAGGACTATTACCCATTAAAACGTTCAATTACTGCCATCAGTTATATGTATATGTTTAATACTAAGCCGACTTCTATAAAACGTGCTGAATACATTTACTCGCATATATTCTGGGACATACTTTATAACAAATATTCATTTATCGTTCACACTATAATAAACAAAAGCTTCCAATCTATATTATAAAGGCATGAATAATTACTATTCAAACGGAAAGGAATTTAATTTTCGCAATAACTAACAGATATTAAAGTTACAGTGGTAGAGGCAGGTAACAGGAAACATGACAGGTAACAGACATTAAATTTTCGCAATAGGTAGTAGAAGAAATTTATTCAGATTGAGATTCTACTGCAGCTGTTCATCAGTGCGTCTAGACGACTACGGCGAGTGAAAGTACTGCCTTCGCCGCATATTGCGCTTACATCGAGCTGGGTCATACGTCTTAGTATTATATATAGCCATATTTAAAAGTGAAATACAAAAAAACGTAACAGGCTTGAGTGTTATATTGTGTATAAATATTAACATGTTATGTTCACTCTTTAATACTGTTTCCTTAAAATCCTTAATCTTCTTCTTGTTCTCAAATTTTCTGTTAGTCAGAAAAGTTTGAAGAATTTCAATGTACTCTTATTGAAGAGGCCTTACCGATGGAGGTCTTAGATATAAATATTAGGTTTTACTTTGACAATTTTCAATTCCCTTGTTATAACGAGATCCGTAATTGAGCAAAGAAAACTCAATACTTTCTACACCGCACTGAGCAGGTTATCCCTGCGATATGAAATATATTTTCAATAATTTGTCACAACCGTTAACAGTGCCTGTAACAGCTACCGTGGCAGTGACATGCCTGCGGCCACCACAAATTGATGCTTTGGCCATGGTTCAAAGAATAGAAAAAAAATGTGCCAATTTTAAGAATGAGGGCAAGGCCGTGCCCTCGATTCGCACGCGGGAAAGCATCGGATCGCGCAATAAATCCGCAGTTGTGAACTCTTACTGTCTTGTAACCAAACACCTCTTATCTAGTGCGGCACATCTTCCAAACAAGGCTCCTTGGCTCAAATTACAATTTTCATCAATTACGTCACCTTCAATTTACTTGAGTAACACCGCGGAGGCCCTTGCTTTCACTCCTGCACTCGCCCTCTAGATCAATTGCAGATTGCCATTCTTGACTCCGGCCGCGCTGGTGCGATACTGATGAAAAATAAAATAAAAAAATTGAGCAAAAAAGGTAGCAAAGCAATCGAAATTTATCCATTAATTTCATCTACTTAGAATTTTATCCGTCCATGGTGATTTACAGTGACTAAAGTTAAACTTAGACTTCATGAGACTCGAAAACATCTATTAGATATTATATAAGTAGTTACATTACATGGCCTTTTTTATTTTTGTCCCCACAGTTTGTGAAATATAGAAACATATTTAATGATTTAATGGATATTTACATATTTTTATTTATTTACAATGTTTGGTCGGACAAATTCACAAGATTTGCGGCTTAGCAGTCAAAGTCTCTGACCAAAAGTTCTCTTCAATTATTTGCAGAGCAGAATGTCAACTATAACAATTTTAGCTTCAGATCAATGTGATAAATATTTACCGTCATCAAATACGAGTGAACGCTTCACATTTCGGCTGTTTACAGTGTCTCAGCACCATTTGACATTCAAATAGCCACTGTAAAGTCCACTGCCGAACTTCAAGTTGAGCCATTGCATAAACATTTAAATTATCCAGTGATTTGATACCCACGAACAAAAATATTTACATGTTTTCGAATTTCTTAAAGAAATATAGGTACTGCCAATGTAATTCTTACATGCGCAAGTTTCTTTAGATCTGCTTTGTTCTTCTGATTTGCTCTTGTTTTTTTTATTACGTATAGAATTTTTTGTCATCATTTTAAGTTAAAACAGCGTTATATCCACATGTTCACGATAATAATTTTCTTTATTCTTCGTCAAGGTTAATTGAGCGTATTAAGTTCAAAGGCGTAGATGCGTCAGGCTAGAAATGTCACAAAGTGCATTCGGATTAAAATGTCAATAAACCAACTGGTTAAATGAATATGACTGACATATTTTTTGCACTTAAATTCTGCAGCTGTCGGCATGTCAGAAACGGTTTACAGATAAATTATTATCATTATTTACATTTGTACGCAGAATGTTCTTTATAGTTCATTATATTATTTGTCTGAATAATCTAATGTGAAATCCCTATTTACAGAATTGGCCATGAAAAGGAAATCGCCTTCAAACTAAATTGATATAATCCGTATGATTCGTTGATGTATCTATGTATAGGCAGGTAAAGTTAGCTACTGCCCGAATTGATGTCTGTTTGCGTTTTCAATAAGCTTAATTCGATGTTCAAATTTCAAATCTCAAGTATATTGCACCGACACTCATTATCACCTCGGAAAGTCATGTCAGTTGGTTGTTGCTTGTGTCAACAGAGACGACGCGATTGCAGGTGCCTACGAGCGGGGCGGCGGTCGTTCACCCCGCCTGTCACCGATATTTGGCTACACTATACAACACATAACCTATAGTTACTATAAAGATAACGGGCCTCGAACGAACGAGACGGGTGCCCCTCTCGCTCAGAAATAGGGACGCGCGACATAAATCGTGTCCGGAACACGAACTTTTTAATTAAAAGACGCAACCCTATTTAACAAACTTTGAATTCAGTAGATCAATAACCTTAACCTTATTTCTTATAAACATTATGAGCGGCTGCCAGTGTAGTTTTTAAAATGTTTAAAAATATATGTCCTTCATTGTCAATTGGACATTAGATATAAAAATCAGCATAACTGTATTCTATGTGATAGAATACATACAAAATATTTTATTGTCTCAAAGACAACTAGGACCTATTAAGTTAGAGGTTTCGTCAAGTTTTCTGATTTTGTTCTGATAATAATATATCCGATCAATAATAGAGTAAGTAATAAAGAATAGCCGCGGTTAGCATGGGCTTACGATGTTTGTCGGGAGGAAGGGGACAAAGTGGGACACGGTGCGGGCCGCGCGGTTTATTTCGGTGCCCGAATTGGGGCGGCCCGTTAGCACCGCGCCGGCCCGTCAAGCGCGTTAGAAACAAATAGTTTATACCGCACCTGAGGAGGTGGGTAACAGCTTAATGGATTGTGAACCCTATCGCTTATGGAAAAGAACCAAGTTTTGATAAATCATAAATCAAATTAGTATTTTACATTTCGACGCGGTTTTAGCATCGAATTAGGCTTTATCCCACTTCATACGTTGTTTGTTGAATAATTTCGAAGGAAAGCTAATGTTGTTTAAAACGATCAGTTCCGATTTTCAAACTTGATTACTTTCTTTGAACACGTTTAAACTTTCTCTACCGCTAATTCATCTTGTTGATGCTGTGTTTGGCAAAGCGTAGAAATAGATTTCTTGTTAGTTCATACTTCAACCATACATCATATTAATTCTCCGTATAAATTCTCTCTAAATAACATTTCAGGAGAGTGATCTTAGAATCACACAATAAAATTCACAAGAAACATAATCGTGTAGGCATTTATAATATGAATAATGACTGGTTTAAAATATAACACATGACTATAATATACATACCTACACATATTTAGCGTGGTAGCTACGAGATGTAACCAGTGTCCCGCTGTGAAACAATGAAAAGGTCAAAAATAGTAATAATTTTCTTAAAAAATGATAACGATACAAAGCAATACAAGGAAAACGATACCACGGTATATTTAAACAAATTTTGAATCACAGTAACAACTTCAAACGCAGATGGCTGTACCTACATTTAGATTTTTCAGATAACAATCTTGTTTCATCCTTCATTCAAAGCCATAAAAATTAAAAATAAATGGGAAAAAATGCCATTTGAATTATGTTAGACGCTACGTAACTAATTATCCAATTTTAACGTTATATATGATGACCGACTTTTTGCATATTTTATAACAATTATTTAAGCGTGTGCTTAGTCATACGCCGGCATTCATATCTTTAGTTCTTTCAACTCTACTAAATTTCCTGAGATAGACAATAGGAATAGAATCGGGGTCTTCAATATTAGACGGAGATTAATTCGAAATTTGAGCGACGTATTGTATCTGGCTCTGTCTTTCGATGTAGATTGGCCGTGGGCGGTAAGCCTGTTTAATCCGATCTCGGGCGTATTTCACGCTTACATTATTATTCGACACTACCATTCATAAGATAAAGGAAAACACCCTAATAGGATTATGTTGGGGTATGGTACGAATATATAAGTTCATAACAGAAATATTATTTTGAATAAAAGAAATTAAACTCCACAAATACGAAATAAGGAATTTTCAGCTATTGCAGAGCCTGTAATAGAATGTCCATTGGTTTTATTCGTTTATGACAATTGTATTGCGCGGGTGGCATAAATTTAAAGCGACAATTTTGTATTGTTATTGAAAAAGTATTATTTCTTCGCACTTTTGTTTATCATATCATTGCTTACACAAATGTACATGTTTTAATGTTATAAAATCTAATTAGAGACGTGGATTGCTGTACTAAAGGGATGTTAACAGGACTAAATATAAATAAGGCAATTGCGCAACATTAAGGTAACTGGTAATTGACTTCGAATGATTAAACGTTCAAGAACTAATTTGCCAATTTGAGATACCTTCCTATTCCTACCGATTAAATGTCAACTCTATCGTATAAATTCGTTCTTAATTCTCAATAGAGGCCAAAGGTTAATCGATGTTTATTAGAACCTGCTTGTGATTCAGTTGTATCAGACGTTTTATACGACAGGAACAGGTTGACAACCGCAACCTCGTGGATAAAATTGCTCAAGATTTTTTTTTCAACCAAAATTTATATTACTTTTTTGCTTCGATCACTAGTTGCGCGTTCGTTTTTATGAGTTAAATATGTTAATTTTATTACCAAACAACAATAATGATTCAGAATCAACCCACTACGATAAAGGTTATGGGGTATTATTACGGGTAATTTTCAAGTACCAAACAATCGTTCGCGATCCCATGTTTGGATGCGAGAAAAAATATGTAACGGCTGGAAATGTATCATAATTAGAATCGGACTTAAGAGGCAACCGAGAAATTAGATTATCGATTTCTCTATGCGTTTAATAACGTCTCGAATTATACGGTAATCGAGTTGAAAAAGCCGATAACCGCCGCACTCTAGCATACTTTCGAATCACGCCGCGTTCGTCCGTCCCTTGCATTCCACACCTCGCTTACCCACAGCGGACCGGTCCTCGAGCATTGTACAAAACTACACAGCGCTTCCAGTTTAAAAAGTCCGTAAGTCAACTCAGAATAGAAGCTGACCGGTGTTTATCCAACTCGGCGGGGTAATACGAGGCGAGGTGCGGTCTCAAGGTGAATCGCCCGGTCAACACACGTTCGATTCGATCGAATACCTAGACCAAACACTGCCGCGTGCTTAAACTATAAATAAGTGGTATATACTTACTCTAAATTTTGGTGGCGACCAAACCATTGTTTTGAACTGGGCTTTTGGAACGACAGAACACAGACGTCACAGGTGATTCAACCTTAGCCTCAAAGCAATCACCTTTATATAATAGCGTAACGTATTATTGTCGTGTAGAAACCACAGTGTACGTAAGAAAAATATCAGTATTTCCTCCGCGCCGATCATGGATATAAGAGTGTTGATAATCGTGACCTTTTGCGTGACCAAAATTATTAGTATGTCAACCTTGAAAAGGAATAATAGAATATTATTAGCATTTATCACTCCATTAAGCAGTAATATTTAGGTAAAACGTTATATGTAAACATATTCACATTAAGTTTTTTATAATAAATTAGCAGCCGTTCCTATGTGTGGAGGTTACAGTTCTCATTACATCGTTTTTGTTGCTAGGTTACGGGGGCTTAATCAGATTACATCTGCGCAGACTTCGAAACTAATAAAAAAGCCATGGGTCTGAAAAACATTGAGATGATGTGCGAGTTTTTGTTACGAGCCGGATTGACGGTCGTTCATGTGAAATGTATTATAATTTAGTATTCGATATTGCGAAGCGTTTAAATATTCAAAGATTACGGCTTCATGCCACCAGCAACGAGCGTCCCCAACACAACCAGTTTTTGCGCAGGATACATTTCAAAAGTCAACCGGAGCGTTAAAATCGCTAAATAGTTTTGAACGACTCTGTCATTCAGCCTCCACGTGCACGCCGCTCGCGCTGTTACACGAGAACTAGCCGGTGAATAGTTTCGCGTTCACATAACAATATTGTTAGACATTAAGAACTTAACCCTAAAACTGGATGTAAATGGAGCAAGCACAAAGCCGAGCGGCCGTTGACCGAAAAAAAATAAACATGGAGGATCCAGTCGTTAGAAATCAGGAACCGGTGATTCACAGTTCCCCCGTCAATTGCCCGCTTGCGTTTTGTGTTAGAATATAATGGATAAGTAATTGGATTTGTGTATTCAAACGTATGTGCGTTTATACGCCTGAATTGGGTCCTTTCAGGTTGTTTTTTTCTCGCTCTAACGGTAATTTTAACAGGAAACCGATTACATAACAAGTTTAAGCAACACGCTTCTGTAAGAGAAGCACAGAATATTTTATTCTGTAGAAACTCAACTTGAATTTCGTTTATTCAATAAGAGCAACGTGCTTATTTTATAAGAAACTATTCAAAACGTTATGATGAACCGTTTCTAGAATTTCTTCGATAGATTTTGAATTATATTTCGTTATATACATACATAGGAGCTTGTAGTAATATATTTATGCAATTACCATGTAGTCTTGACCTGGTCACTCTATCTATCTACTCTATCACTATTTGTCTTATTCACTATATGGAAATTTTTGTCGGCATAGATACAGTCAAAATAAGCGAATAAATTCACCTTTTCTCAACCCTTACACGGGTCTCTTATCATGTAGGTCGTTGACCTCAACGCTAAACATTTCGCCGACATTCCTGCACTTGTCTGGATATTCCACGAACAGGATTGCATGTGTATGTGTGTGGAGAGAGCCAAAATGTCGAAGTCGATTAATTTGATACCCGGACAAGATATCTTTTAGGGCATTGCACTTAACGATCTTTGTCCCATATTTTTTATTGACGCCTCGTCGCCACTAACTCAGGTGTGGACGAACTTTGATTCAATGCAGTTTTTAGAAACGCAATACAGGTTTGGCTGGCGATTACGGTTTATTAGCTTCACAGTATTTTATTTTCATATTTAATAAGTTCATTGTCACTTTGTCATTATTTTTCCGAGACTGAAGAAACTTCACTTTCTATTTTATAATTATATCTTCTCGTCCAATGCACTAGAAACACTAGGAAATAGAAATACTGGATATCACTGGACAAAAGTAAAAGTAAATCTGTGAGGCTAGGATGCAACAAACGCTCAACCAAATTTCAATACATAAAATGGAATTCAATGACCAGTTTATTCAATTTGCATATAAAAGTGTTTTTCCTTTCTGATATAACAAAGTGACGCAATCCAAGTGTCAGGATTTTTTAAAATTAATGAGAGTTATTTATATAGAATCTTATAGTTATCAATTAAAATGTTTATACAATATCTTCCAAATACCAGCATATTAAACCTCTTATTTACCGGCATGCATGTGAAAAGCCTAATTTTTAAACCCCGGATGTAGCACATTTAAGAAGAAGAGCAGAATTCGAACCGTCCCTAGAAGTAGCTACGCCATTGATAGGCGCTCACTCACTCACTCAGTTATGTCACAGATTAGTATTGCCGAAGAATTTTACAACCATAGGTATCGAATGCCTATAATTTTACAACACCGGTTTTGCATTTAATTTTGTTATTTCATAGTTATATGACGAAGTAAAATACCTTTCAATTACGCTCAGCCTGTCTAACCTTATAGCCCATAAAAGCGTGATTAACGAACTAGATACGTTACATTGCGCAAGCGCATGACAATGGGCAGTCGAGCCGAGCTTGGATGTCCTACTTGCCCATCGGAGCGGCAATAGATGTGAAAACCGGCCAAGGTGATTTTAGGTTATGACTTATTAATCTACGAGATCCCGGCATCTATGCGACTTATTTGAATAATAAGATCTTGTGGCTTGGAGATATCGGGTTGAGTACAGTCACGTCGCGTCTCATCTTCGCGGCCAAGTTGAAACGAATCTATTTTTGCTAAGAAATTTTCGACTCACTTTAATAATATAGTAATAGTAATATTCTATTTATTAGTAATAGTTATATTTTTAAAACGATGCTTGTAACTTCAGATACATACATACGTGAACGATATAAAATGTATCAACGCTTGAATAATTGCTGTTCCGTTAAGCGATGAAATAAGTTTCTTAAAAATCTACCAAGCAATATACTGTACGTGGAATTTCTCAATAATTGGCCATAAAGTATATTTCTATTTTAAAATATGCAATCAATATTGTTTCAAGTAGCGAGGGCAATATATACATACATACATATATTGTATGAGTCGTGTAATGACATTTTATGTTATTCTGATCGATCGATGATCGTTATTCAAAAAAAGAATAATTTTAACTCTAAAATTCTTTTCCAAAGAGATGATTTGGAAATATCCCGGATCCATATAATCGTTCGTGGTTTTCAACATTATTTAAGTGTACGGTATCAAATTTACCACAAAATTGATAGTATAATCTCAATTATTTGCAAACAATCAATAAAAACACTTATTACACAGCCTTAGCAAATCAGATTTCTTTACAGAATCAAGGACGTTTAAACACCAGGATTATAGTAGAAAACAAAAATTTTAAAAGACATTTCGTACCTAGCAGCTGAACAGACGGATTGAGAATAACTAAATAGTAAATATTAATGCCAGCCTTTCACTTTTTCTACGCAATCAAATAGATACAGTTTATCGTCTAAATTGGAAAAGAGCTTAATATTTTGGACATTTTACTGGATATCGCCTATTATACTTGCATTTATTATCGATTTATATATGTTCCTTAGAAATGTTCATTATGAATATAAATAAAATGTTTTTGAAATTATCTAGTGTTTGAAAACAAGTTTTACTCGTTTAAAAGAAATAAATAATGACCACGTGTATTACATTTACAATATTAGCAGCTTCAATACACTTAAGGTATGATCGATACCATTCACCTACGTAAAATATATTTTAAAGATATAAAAAAATCAAAAGATTTCATTCATTACAATTTATTCATGTACATGTAATGGAAAAAATCGTATGTAGAGTTTCTGAATAAATTAGGCCACCTATAAAATGTTGTAGTCAAATTAAGAGCAATGGATTTGGGGCTGCATACAAAATTGGCTTGAATAGCCAACGGAAGTGGCGCGGGCACGTGTAAGTGCCGTCTTAGCAACTGAATAGTGTAGACAGCAAATTATTGATCGGATGTCGGACGGCCCCTATTACGTAACATGCACGGGGGCCTATGGCGAAATCATCGGAAGTGGAATGAACATCGCTCCGTTTATTCTATTGTCATTCTAAATCCATAACAAGAAACGAGCAATGTATCCAGTACGGTAAAACATACACGTTGCTAGCTAGTTATATAAGCAGCCGACTGGTCACTGTACGTTCGCATTGGCTATACTTCACACCCACACAAGCAAGCCGCCGGTTTTGCGTGACAGCCTGTATTATAATACGTCTGTTTGAAACAGCGGAAATAGTTTTCCTTTTTTACATTCATTAATAACGATAATATACTCGATAATAATAGTCGTGAGAAACCTTACATAAAGGATGGATGGATGTTTTATGATTTATAAAAACATAAAATACAGTTTGTATTCCAAATATTCATTATTTTCAATTCTATTAATAGTTGAATAAAGGTGCAATAATAATAA
>DWQT01003927.1:0-11827 GCA_018244895.1 Myscelus amystis hages | reverse complement strand
GATTTGTAAGGACAGAGATATTTGGCACTCGGTGCGCCCTGCCTACCCTGTTAGGGACTTGGCGTGATGGTTATGTATGTATGTATTAACGAAAAGTTCTCTTGACACCATTTAATTACTTTTGCATAACGAAACCGAAAACTTTTTTTGTATATTTTCTATATATATTAAAAAAAAGTAATTGGCTCGTCTTGGCAGGAGCGCTACCGTGCCCCCAGATTCAGTCCGTTATTCCCTGCTATACCAACGAGCGCAGGTTCGATTCCCACCCGGGACCAACATGTGTTTGATGAGTACATTTGTTTGTTTTCTATTTGCGTTATAAATATATATATGCACATCTATTGTATCGCATGTATCAGTCAGCTGCCCACTTATGATAACACGGGCGTTTAATTGCCTAATACGAAATCAGATAGCAGTGTGTGCAATTGTTCCAATTATTAACAACAACAGTGTCCCAACAAGAAACAACAACGTCCCAATTATCAACAACAACAAACTCGCTGCGAAGCAATTTTGGTCGCGGTTGCTTATTGGCAATGTTTGGTCGCAAATTTTCGAAAACGCTACCATTGTTCGTAGTGCACGCGAAAGGGCTGCTAATTTCGCTTATTTTATTAGTAGACGTGACGTTAAAATACCCACAGTATTGGGAAAATAGAGGTTGGTACATCATGTCTTTGGGCATTATTGGATGCTACCATAATTCCCTCTAAATGTTATGTGAAGAAAATGAATAACATAATGACTAAAAATATCAAAAAATGAATAGTGCGTACACAGCTTAAGTTGCGTGTATTATTCTGAAGAGTCTCCGGTCTGGAATTAGGGAGATAACGCACTCGCCACTTGATTCGAGTATTTACACAATAATGAAAAGATAAGAGATAGTTGTAACATAATATTATCTTGCACAAAAGATTTGTTTCACACTGGCTACATACTCGTACGTGGTTAGTCCCAAGGTAATCTTACGTTGAATACACAAAAATGGAATTGACTTTGTTTATTCTTTTATCTTTTGTTTTTATGTTTAAAAATACTTAGCGCTCGTAGCAGGATGAAATGTTGAAAGGTACATTGTATAGGAAGTGTTAATGGTACATTATAACAGAAATTATTAAAAGCTTTTAATGAGATCTTTTAAATGAGATAACCATTTTTTTCAAGTAAATTAACATTTTCTTTATATAATAAGTAACGGTTGTTTTAAGCTCCACCTTTTGTTTCTGTCTTATTTGCATTATCCTTAACTACATAGTTTGAAAATGTACATTTTTGTGTAATCGGTTTTCTTAACAGATTTCAAATATTTATATTTAGTTCACCGTGTATTTATTTGTAGTTTTAAGAAGCTTTTGAATTTTTTTTACAAAAATTATCCCCTTCACCGATGGGCGCTGTCAGAATATTCTGGAAGGTGCATCTGCATATTATACCATTAACAAATGAAATTCAAATTTAACTTCGTGATATCGTATCACCGTATTTGATCGCCTTTGAATTCGTCTGTTGATAACCGAATGCATGACACAAGTCAATGCAAAACCTACTCACATAAGCTAATTCATGGCATTTTATTAATTTATCTCGCCAGCGAATCGCGCGCGGTTTTATATTTCACCAAACACTGACAGCGGACGGCCAGAAGCCCAACATACATTAAAGTTCCAACAGAATTTGAATAAACTTTTTGAGCAAACAAATCGTTAGAGAATTTTCGCGGCAATGCACTTGTTCTATAACTGAAGATTGAAAGTCATTTTTCATACCGCCGTGCCTTCTACAATGTCACATTTATAGATGTTGGGTGGCTTGTCAAATATCTTGTTAAATTAAAGATAGGGTATAAAACTGTAATCACTTTATTAAACTTTTCCACAATTTCACATAGTCTATGTATGTCCTGTATTAGGCATAGAAAATTTTATCCTAACATAATTTTCTTTCCTGTTCGATATTAGGGACAGAGTCGCATGTGTTTTGTGAGCTGAAGAAGCATACGTAGGAGAATTCTCAATAACAATAAAAATATATCGACCGAAATAAATGCAGAAAAAAATCTAATGCCACTATTTAATGAATTTCATTCTCACTCTGAAAAACATTGATCGCTTCTCGCTTCTCGTCAGCAATAGAGCACTTCCGTTAAACACTCCAGTGAAAGTAAAATCATTAAACCATGCTAACAAAAACTTGCTTAAATAAGGTTTATGTACTGTATTTAAAAATGAAAAGGAACTTTTTTAACATAATATGTACTTATTAACGATTAAACCGAGAAACATAGGAAGTTATTTTCTATTTTCATAAAATGCCAATTGTGAGGCATACGTAAGGTGAATTTGTATAAATATTAATACATAAATGACTTTACCTAAAGATTAACAGTTCGTTTAAAAGATGCCGAGGGTTTCTTGTCCAGATTTTTGGTCTTTTCTACCTCACTAAGAGATGTGTAAGTATGTAAAAAACTTTGTAATGTATTGCACCTTGTTTTAATTGACACACGTGGAGAAAGTAACGCGATTTTTTGAAATTTGGAAAGCGAACACTTTTTTCGTTTGCGGTCACTCAATATGACATGGTTTGGTTTCTTTTTCTCGTCAATTTGCAGGATATCAGGTTGCTTTACATGTGGGTACAGCTTAGCCCAGCCTGCCTCTTACATGTAACGCACGCGTCCAAGGAAAACCGCAGTGTACAAAGACTACATGCATTGTATATAAATGGTTATGTACTGTATGCGTTTCAAATTTGAACAAAGTCACGATTTATGGCGTCAATGAATTAGTGCGGTTTGAATGGGTGATTCAATTGGACTTTACGAGGGAAGCCAATGATTTTGATTCATTTATTTTTATTTTAAAATATCAGCTATTAGGAATGTAAATAATTCCCATTGTATTTTCGTTCTTAGAAAATAACATCGTGATCAGAAGTTACGCTGTACTAAGTGCATTACAAAAATGAGTGTATATGAAACTATCCTACTAATATTATTGTACAAATGGGAAGTGTGTTCGTTTGTTGTTATTATTTCACGTCACAGCGATGCGAGGGATCGCAGCGATTTTTGCAATGGAGGTAGTTAAAGGGCAATAGATACATTTTATCGAAAATCAAACTAAATTAGTTTCACCACGCGAACGAAGCCGCAGGTAGCAGCTAGTATTTATATATTTCTTTCAAAATAGTGGAACCTTTGTTCCGGGTTCGACAGCGGAAGGAATATTAATCCGGATTAGCATCACGCCTTTACGTAATAAACCTTATTTATTGTGGGCGCGAGAACTTTCCAGAATATTCCAGGTTTCGATTGCAGCGGTAGTAAATTGAATGTGCAAATTCGTGATATTAAATCACGACATAAATTTGCAACGCGAATAAATGAATATACGAAGTATTGTACGAACTATTCCAATTAACAGTAACAGCATTACAAAGACCAATCTTAGTCAAATGATATCGAAATAGACGACTTTTATTTATGTTATGCAAGTTTCAAACATTAATTAGATTATGTATCACAAGCTGTAACGATGAACGAAAAAACTTCGAGAGAACCTTAAAGCATTAAGCAGCGATAGCCTAGTGGTTTGAAGTTCAGCCTACCACTCCGGGGGGGCTAGGTTCGATTCTATCGCACACCTCTGATTTGTTATGTGCGTTTTTTTATATAACTTGTTATAACGGGGACGAAAACAACACGAGGAAACCTACACACTTACGAGATAAACACCTTATAAAGTATATAATATTTTCTGAGGTGTGTGAAGTCTGTCACTTAGCCAGCGTGGTGGTCTATGGTCTCAATACAGCTCACTATGAGCGGAGACTAGGTCCAGCAGTGGACCAATAAAAAGGGTGAAAAAAAACCCTTAGTTCTCCTTGATGTTCTCAAAAACGTGAATTCTATCAGACTGTGGTTGGCCAGTGTCACCTTGACCCTTTTCAAAGGACCGATAAAAAGGGTCGGTGATGATGAAGTACCAATTAGCGCATGTTTGTTGATAGCGTATGGTAGGTACTGCGTTTCGCAGATAAATGGATATGTAACTTTCATTATCAAATCGGGATAATTGAGGGCATAGCGCTTAAAGACCTTAACCCTAATATGACTAGTCGGAACTACCTGGACAAATAAAAAGATTTCCTTATAAGTGTAAAGTAAATGAGATTTCCGAAATATGCACTATATTTTCGTTTATCTATTTCCTTGATAGAGGGTTAAATTTCCCGTTATCTCAGTAAAACGACTGCCATATAGCAACCCTGTTAAGTGCAAATATACTAGCAGGAATGTTTGAAGTGTCTTCATAATATATTTATTTCACTTTTAGTAGGAATTCCAATGATTACTAACACTTAGACTTGAACCTGGCTACGTTACATTACAATTCACTTCACAGCAGACCTTGTGCCAGTTGCCTAAGGCCATGCGTCACGGCAGTCTGCAGCCTTTTGATCTGTTTAATTGCTGTGCAATGAAAATAATATAAATATCACCATTTATCAGCTTATAATGCGTTTCATAGAGGTGAATGACCGATTGTTTTGAATTACGAAAACGACTAAAATTTTGAATAAAGAAGGCCCTTTAATTTAATACTTAATAAAACATTTATTTAGCAAGATGCACTTGTTGTTCCCGCCATTAGACTGCGTAAACACAGTGACTATTACCAAACTCTTTTAATAATATTTGTGCACTTATGTATTTGATTGTACCGTACGTTTACGAACCAAACCAGAAACCTCAAGGTGGTTTAAATTCGAATTAATGTTTACAAATAAATTGGTTTCCAGTTAACTTTAATATAGGTGACTAATTTAATTATTTATTGAACAGATACCTACATAATGCTCTACCAAGACGAATTCAGATTGAACCCATATATTGTACAAAATTATATTGTACAAATTCGCAACAATGTTTATGAAGATGTTGCATTGCATTGTATATGGTACCAATCACAACGACACGTGTGGCTATAATTTAATCTTCAGTGACATATGGTGTTTCACAATTCGAGTAGGTTTAAACGGTACTTCAGTAGACGCATCAAGTACTATTACATTTATGTACAACAATGGGGAGACAGTGAAAAGGTTGGTTCATACAAAAGTGTTTACTAATTATTGCATACATTTTAACCATATCTCTACTATACGACTTCAAATTAGTAACAAGAGAGATTTATAGATAAAATATTACTACTGATTTGTCAGTTACACACAATCATACTTAGTGCGCAATGGGGTGAGCAGGGCGGTTTGACAGAATTATGATTATTAGTATCATCAAGCCTATTTATGTGTTATCAAAATATATGTAATGTAAAATAAACTGAAAGCACTGATAGGCCAGTGGTTTAATAGTCACCCTTTTACTCCGGTGGGTCTTGGTTCAATCCTGGCGCTCACCTATCACTTGTTAAATGCGTTTTATATCTTAACATTTAAATATCACTCGCAATAACGGTGAAGGGAAACCTGCACACTGGAGATTATTTCATTGAGACAAATAGGGTGAAATATGCATCTATAATATGTAATACTATAAAGGGCATGGGATTTATCAATTCTATTTTAGGGGTTCAATTTCCAAGCCGTCGTATTTAGCCATCCCTGTCAGGGCGCAAGTGATTTCCATTGCAAATGTCTACGAAATCCTTTTGGAGGTTTCGCATTGAAAATTTAAGAGATGGCGTCACTTTATATGGGTGATTGTTTATGGAAATAAGCTTCTTAATTTCCAAGGGAACTGGCTTATAGTATACACAGACGGGCGGATTTCATTGCCGTTCAGATAATGTTTTCGGTGGAGTTGACGGTAGTCAGATAGTGACGCTGGTTAGCAATGACTTTGTTGCCAAATGTTACATTTAAATAACATACTACAGTCGAACTGATACTTGACTACATAAGTAAATAATCACAAGCACTCATTCGACAATATAAGAAAGAAGGAAAGAAAGAAACACTTTATTCGAAGTCATACGACAGCATAAGAATAAAAAGGTAATACACAGAAAACAACTGAAAACTACATTGACAAATTTTTATAAGTAACAATAATTAAACATCTTTAGAACGCCCAACAAGTCCATTTCTTTTCCCGCCTAAAACCAAATGTCGACTGGTGAGGCAGTTATAAATAGTTCAGATTGTGAATGTGTAAAAATTGCGGTTTTAGTTAACATTAAAGTGGAATGCCAAAATGGTACCAACATACCAAACTCGCAGAAACATTATCGTTTCTTTTGTTTTTTAGGCCATTGATTCCGCATTCCGCTAATTAAGGCTCTGTCGGAGCTACGGGCGTTCACCGCGCCTTACGTCATAAAATAACAAATTCTTCAACACAATGACAAGTGAGTGGAGTGTGAAGATTGATTTAAATTTTTCACCAAGGATCAATGTGAGCAGGACGGTTAATAGTTTTATGGCAGCTTCTATGATATATGTAGATTACATTAGTCGCAGTCACTGACGCATTAAATACTGTAGACGTTAAAAAATATTGAATCTTAATTTTTTCTCATTCTTGACAGTTTTAATCATTTTTAGTTCAGAGGAAAAACATATCACCTCTAAGAGTAAAAAGTAGGGAGGAAATGTTGTATAGGACTTAAATAAGTAATATTTGAATTGAGGGATAAAATAAGTAGTATTTGAATTGAGAAATACGAGTAGATATGAATATTTAAGTAAGAAACCAAATTACTTTGCTTAAGTATGGAAAAATAGACGAATTAAGTTTTTATTGTAAGTGCATTTTTTCCTAAATTTTATATCAAGTTTTGGGCGGATATAGATGAGCTGAATTTAGCGTGATAGATAGCAACGAATGGCTAGAAGTCGCTAAGTCGTATGCTGTCGCATTGAATCCTAAGATATTTTTAAACAAACCAGTTATATCTCGAAAAGCATATTATTTCTCAGCTCGTTAATGTAAGCGGTACATAAAAATATTATCTACCGCCACACTTTTTTCACAAGTTGCATAATCATCATTATCTTGAGGATCTAAGCAGCGTTAAAGAAAAATACGATTATGTGACGTAATAGTTGATTTACATACCTCATTGGCTTTTTTGCGTGCATCAAGTTACGTTAGCATGCGTCATGTTTTAATGAGTAATTTGAAAAAATTCAGTCTTTAAGTGAAAGACCTTGGCATAGCGACATATGTATGTAAATCTTCGTTCAAGATTAGCACGTATAATAAAATTATTCTTTATTCTTTTAATTTAGTATGTAATATCTTTGCGATTCGCTATGGACTCACCTAAATGGTAAGTGACAGTTTAAAACATAGAACGCTTGCCCGGAAAATGTCTATTCACTCCACTTCACTATCTATACTAATTTCCAAACTATGAAGTAATACTATGTTAGACTATCCGATAGTATTATGAAACATATTTTTTGAAAAAAATGTTATTAAGGTTTTGCTGTATGGGATTCATGGTTGATATACCGGTAACCGTTTGGTAAGGTTTAACCACGTTTACGAGTTCTGCACTCATTGATATGACTTCAATTTGCATAAATGAATGTTATTTAGCGTTTCCAATAAGACATAGAAGCAGCTAGCCTCCAATATTTATTCAAAGAACAATACCCAATTCATCATATATCATTACTCTCTGTACCCACAAGCCATAGAAAATAGCGAGGTGCAATAAAGACACAAAACGCATGCGATTTGCATTCATATTACGTGTTTCAGTGTTTTTCATATTGACGTCTTAAACATTTCATTGAAATGACGGAAACAAAACAGAGATGTCTTATTCAAGAAATCATACTAAACGTCACGTAAGAAAGAAAAAACCTTTATTCAATGTAGATTACACTGAAGCGTTGAAAGAAAAGTAGATAAAAAATGGCCGGAAAACGCCCGTTGACGAAAAGGGTCCTTGTTAAACTTTCACTGCGGAGTATCTAGTCTCGTTATTGCTTTCTTAGAGCTAAATATCCTTATCGTCAACGCACTATAGGTATACTGTACTATAGGTATACAATAAGTTTTAAATATTTCCAAAAAATTTTTAGACATTTCATCTGTGTTAATTATTCCGAACGATTTAAGCGTTCCCCATTTTGTTTCCATGCAATATGGGCAGGCTTAGTACATAATTCAGCAGGCAACTTCCGTGTACCTTCTACTTTACTATCAGATGGACGAACCTTTATATTTTTCCTTTACTATACCTATGTGTTTCTGAATGTATTTACTCGTACCTATGCTAATTATTTGGGTTAATTGGAAAATAATGCCATAAAGTATGAAGTATGCCTTCGTCATTTAGGTTTAATAGTTAAAGTGAATAAATGTATTAATGAAAGGATCAATGGATCAATTAATAAATGAATCGGTGTATTAATGATTTACGAATTAATCTATTGATAAAGTAATTAACAGATTAATGAATTAACAAGTAAACAAATTAATTAATTATTTAATGAAAAAGCGAACGTATCACAGAATGAAGGAAAGAATGAAAAACACAGACTCGTATATGATTTTCGCCCGCCTTTTGTTATTTTCGTGTGAATAATGTAACGAAATATGCAAATTATGTTTCAACATTAACATGTTATTTAAATGCAAAAGTAATCAATCTCTTTATTAATTATACGCTCAACGCTTGTACGAGAACACGTTGGTATTTTTATGTATTACTGTATTTACAATTAAATTTATGTTAACTTAATCCACACAGTTCATATCCATACTAATGTTGTAAACGCATAAGTAAGTCTGTTTGTCTGTCTGTATGTCTTTCTGTTACGCTTTCACGGTCGAAGCCTTTTGGCAGATTGCATCCAAATTTGATATTAGGATAGCTTAAACATGGGAAAGAGCACAGGCAAATCTTTGTTATTGTCATTCCATGTTTTGACACGTATGTACATAATATGTACGTATGTTGACACCAAATACAAAATGTTTTTATAATTTCCAAATTATTAATTTCAACGTATTAGATTACTATTGCTTCTTTACGCTCTTAGCCTTGTTGTCATAAATATATATGTCGTAATAATATAAATGACTTTTGAGTGATCAAATGAATAACGTACATTGAATCGCTGGTAAAGTCAAATTTAAATTAAACCTGTACGTATCCGTTATCTGATAACTACTTATTGCCATCACTAACAGGTTTCCGGATTTCAAGAGTGTTTTAAGAGATGATAATAAAGTGATTAGTGTTCCTTGTATGAATGCAAATTAGAATCGTCGCCTTTTGTAACAATCTTTACATATCGCAAATTTAGTGCTTAATTTT
The DNA here is from genome assembly GCA_018244895.1 of Myscelus amystis hages. Classification (NCBI taxonomy): domain Eukaryota; kingdom Metazoa; phylum Arthropoda; class Insecta; order Lepidoptera; family Hesperiidae; genus Myscelus; species Myscelus amystis. The sequence continues at coordinate 2,519 of DWQT01003927.1, read as the reverse complement.
ATAGCATTTTGCTGAAATTCAATTTAGGATGTATTAGTATTCAATTGGATATATCCAAATAGAGATTCTCAAGGCCGACCAACGCGCGAATATAAATCAACTAGACAGTTATTTTGATTAGTAATTCTTAAACTTAACGGAAGCTAATTACGAGTATAGTACGGTGACAGTAATCGTGAATGTGGAACCGGGTTGCGGGTTCGATTCCGACCCGGGATAAACGTTTGTATTGACTGAAAAAAAGTTCTTAAGTGCCGTAGCCTGTGGGAAAATCTCACTGCCCACCCCTATGGAAATAGCGTGACTGTATATTAATGTACAGAGGACAATGTACATTTTGGTGAAATGATTAAGGTTTCTTTAAGTTATGACTGTAGCAAATGTACTGTACTGCGAAACACATTTTTACCGTGAAGCATTGTTATTAAGACAATCTGCGTTTTAGTCACAAGGACGTATGCGGTTAGTATACTAGGGATCATCACAGGACTTAAGATTATCAACATAACTGTTATTTACTTTGAATACCACGAAGAGAAACTTATACTGACTATTTATTTATTTATTTATTTATTAACTAACAAGAGACTCAAAAGAGTAGACTAATGTTAGTAACCATCCGATTCGTAGAATTCTATTAATGAATAGTAAAAAACTAAAGTTCTTATTATTTTATCATCTCCTATTCATTGAATAAATTGACAGTAACAGTCCTATTAGGAGTTGATTGTTGAAGTTCATTTGCTAGTGGGCCGCTTGTAACCGTTTGAGCATCAACCCAAAAAAAATAATGTCACCAACGATATTTTTCTTACGTTATTCAACTTGTGAAACTGGAATTCAATTCATATCCTCTTACGAACCATTTAAAATGGTATCAGTATTCGATTTCCATACATTAAAAAAAATAAACAATACATGTTTACTTACCAACGTTAAACTGTTTTTGCAACCAATAAATCTTCAGTGTATTTAACAAAACACTAATAGTTGAATGTACCGTTTGGTTTAATACTTTTTCCACTGTACCACAATTATTTTTTAAAATTTAATCGCAATTTGAATGAGGAACTGCATACATTTCGATTTCGCTAGGTGCGCGCCACGCGTGCGCCAGTCTTGTGCTCGCGATAAACATTGAACAGTGGATTGTGAAATATTTTGTGGTTGTTGACAATCACCCTGGGCAGTGGCTTAGTTTCGCTACGTCAAATACCTTTACAATCGACCAATGGTTTAGATGGACTGTAGAATATTATTCCCACAGCTGGGCGTAACTGTTGGGATTGTGACAACACTGCAGGCTAGTGCGTTTTGATTAAGTGTACAGGCAAATTAAATAACAATTCCGTATTATTTTCATTTATTAAAAAAGAAAAAAATGCACAAAACCCGCAAATAGGTTTTATTTTAAAGTTACTAATCTCAACCATATTTTTGTAGGCATTTTAAAAAACGGAAGGTAATAACAATGGTTACTCGTACATGATAGAATTAGGCAAGGCGGCGGTAGTTTTAATGGTATACCTATATTGCATACACTTTCTTGCAATTTTAAGGTATGATAAAATTGGAATCTACATATTTTTAAGAAATGTTTCAGTCAAATTAATCTACATACTTGTTACTGAGATTAAGATAGTAATGTTTGACGTAGATAAAGGATTAGAGGCCGCAGAGTGTAAGATGAGTTAGCCTGGAATATGTTGAGGTTGCTTGCTTATTATTGTTATTACTGAAGTAGCAAATATTATAAAAATGTAGTAAATTCATTTGGGAAATGATTGGTTATAACCATAAAATAATACATTATAACAATACATTGACTAACTCAATTTTAGTCTAGTGGTTAGACACTAACTACTAAACCGAGCGTCGTGGGTTCGATTCCGACCCAGAACAAACATTTGTTTGGTGAGGTGATGTACAATTACCGTAACAAACGTATTTAATAGCCTAATTTGAAATCAGCCATGTGATAAATTATCTCAATTGTCATTGAAATTAAAAGCTATATATATATCCCTTTCATTTGGGATACGCTACGTGCGAGCGTGACAAAACAAACAAATGTCAGAACGTTGTTCTTAATTTAAAAAAAAAACGAATATATATTTTGTACCTATAATACGTATTTCGTAAATGTAGCAATAAAATAAAAATGTATGTGTATATTGTCATAAAATGTTACCACATTCATATGTCAAATCCGTTCTCCTGTTCATGGGCCGTGTGGCCTAATGGATAAGGCGTCGGACTTCGGATCCGAAGATTGCAGGTTCGAGTCCTGTCACGGTCGACACTTTTTTTAATGGAATGGAACATTCTTCTTTTTACAAGCATTTTTTCATGTTCATTGTTTTTTATTCATTTTAAATATTTTTTTTCCTAAAATGTCACAGCAAACGTAATTTTTTTTATTATTGATTATACAAATTAATTGAGACGTTGGAAAGCATTTTATGTTAATAAAATATAATTGCATGGAACAATTATTATGTTTTCATTGTATTGGTGCT
>DWQT01003926.1:0-11827 GCA_018244895.1 Myscelus amystis hages | reverse complement strand
CGTGTTCACACAGCGGTTGATGCGACAATAAATATTGTGTCACAATAAATTTACCAATTACAGACACTCGTGTTCACGCAGAGACATTCGATGTATACACTGAGTGTACGGTGTATAGTGTCGTAGTCTGAACCGGCCTTAAGTGTGTACTTTAATGAGAGTACATATGTATGATATATTATACGTAAGGGATTCGCACCAAATATATATCCAACCTGTATAATCCAAACACATACATATGTACATGTGTTTGGTATAGCCGTTAAAGTACTATTACTAATAGGTACTATTTGTGACATTTCTAGTAAAAGGTTAGCAAGAAACAGACCCTTGTAATCTAATATTGAAATCCAATACATTTGAGTTGGCTCTTTGGTTTAATATCTTTCATCATTTCCATGTACCTACAGCAAATCGTAATTTTGCATTTGACTTAGCGAGTCATTGATATATTACCTTCCACCCTGCGGTGCCTCCTGCGGTTTTCCCTTTACCGTCTCCCTTGGGAGTATAGTTGAGATATTCAAACAACTTTGTAGCTTTTGCATTAGTCCAATCCTATTTCCATATGCGAAATTTTAAGTAGATTTATCAGCGTTGGTTTTCCGGTAACGTTTTTTACTCAAGCCATGTTGTATTTGGGTATTTCGTTACATTAAAATGTATATGCGACTCAGTTCGTGTAATTCCTAAATTTGTATATTTAATATTTGGATTTAAATTAACTTTTAGTTAAATTTTATTTGTAATGCTACTTATGAATTTAATAAGATTATAACTGTGAGTAACAACACCAACAGCATAAAGAGTGAGGTAAAAATCAAAGATTCCTAGCAATCATGATAATAGAATAAAGTAATTAAATTAGCAGTTAAAAACAAACTCGTCCTTGATATAGTTTTAAGGGGTGTTAATTATTTAGTATTTGGTATTTTAAATTGTACTTAAACATGGAGAAATGTGGTGGATAACACGCATAAACATCCTCAAGACGTGTTGAGTATGTGATACAACGCTGTCTAGACTATTCTATTCCCTTTACGATTTTAATAAGCGAGACAGATGATGACGTCAATATGAAGTGACGGGTGTCCCTTATCATTTTCTGTCACCTCAGTAGCAGTTACCCGTTCTATCGCGCACTTATCAATTTGTAAATAAGGCTCGACGGGATTTTATTAACTGGAAGGCCGTAATGGATTACGATTCAGACACGTGGGCCCTGATAGCACATGATGGATGGGTGCTTATCAATTTGTTACGGGGTCTGTCGGGCACTCGGGATGTAGGTGATGTTTTGACGCCTGTCGTCCTGTTTCTGGGTGATAAAAATATCATTATCATTATTAGTGAGAGATTAAAAAAATAATAGTGCCTTTGATTAAGAAGCCATGAAAGTTCAGCTGTGGGAAATTATTTGAGCTACATTAAATACAATCATAATCACTTCTCAAAATTCCTTATGTAGACGGAAGTATAGACTTTAGGTAAGTGTGTTACGTAGGAATTATTTCGGTTTGGAGATATGTACCTACGTATGTATATGTAAATAACTAAGCTTCCAATAAATAGATCTCCTACATTGAAGATTCCTACGTTGTTCTTGAAGGAGGCGAGAAAAACAATGAAGATCTCTTATATCGTATTTCTTGAGAAACCTTTTATGAATAATGGTATAGGTGTACGCTGTGAACACTCCTGCACCCCTCGAAAGGGACGTTTAGTCAAATCAATGGGTTTACAATCTAAAATAGAAATGCGATATATTTACGTTCGATATTTAAAATGACAGTTGTTTTAAAAGTCACGAGTCTACAAAATGGAACCATATCGACCTTTGAGTTTCAATAGGACATTTTTCCATAATTATTAAGGATTGATTGATGATAAATTAGTAATTTAGTTGAAGTTATATTTTAGATTATATTAAAATAATGATTGAGTTGTAACTAATGAGAATCGCGTCCATAACTTGCTCTAAGTTAATATGGTGACCGCTTGTGTGAAAGTATATAAACAGGTTATATTTCACATTACAACGCGAATTCTTTCTACTGTAATTAAATATTTATGTCTATAGGAATTCTCGTGTGAAGTGCCAGAAATACGATCTGGCTATACCTAACTTGTTATAATACCATTGCGTGTGATGATACGTTAGGTGTTTCTCGCAAAATACACAAATGAATATTCTGATCGAACAAGTAAATAAGCTTAGTTATTATTGTTGTATATCAACCATCTCACCAAGCCTCTAAAATATATGTATGTGTGGTGTTACTTGCCAGCCCTTAAAACGCTTAAAACATTTGTCTTTAAAAACAGGTCTTCCAAGAACCATCCGCCTCAATGAAGATACCTACGAGTAAGTCTGCACCACTTAATTGCTTGAAACGAAATATAAATCTTGATATACTCGTACACGGTGAAATTGTTAACAATCTTTAGAGCCGCCCAAAGGATTGTGAACTCTATATCATGGGTATTATATTGAAATTGTGATACTTATATAAAGCCTATTCAACTACTTGTACTGTTTTCTGTTACTCCAATAATTACTATGGGTGTCTTTAAATCCTGAGCAAGGCATGCTCATTGCGCTGGTTTATATTAGATTATGTTATCGTTGAAATTTATTTAGTTGGAATATTATATTAAGTCTATCGGAGGTGCACGGTAGTGTACTGCCAAGTTTGTCATTTTTTGCTATTATTTGACTTGTCTTTGAAGTGTCTCCAATAACTACGCTTATAACAAACAAACAACCTAATAACAAACAAACAACCTAATAACAAACATAATGTTGCTATTTTCAGAAAATGTATGCACTAAACATGGTTTCATATATAAATAATTGATTTCTTCACTTCCAGCTACATGGTGACTCAATGAAATTGCAGAAAATAATTTATCCTTTTCATTTTCGTGGCTTTCAATCATCCGCCGTGAAAACGTACCGCGGTTAGATACAGATTACTAATTTAGACTAATGTCTAGTAATACTCGATCACGATACAACGGACTTTGTTATGTCATAGGTTCGTGCCAGGTTAAACTAGACCCCCAACGTAGTGTGCTGAAATGTAAACCACTAGTCTATTGCCGCAGCAATAATTTACCTGTGCGATACAAACTTTAGCGCATTAGCAGATTAACAACCTTCCTTACTCAATAACATCCCACGCAGTGGATATCGTTAATTAAGCGATTACTAAGCGCTCGGCGAATACTCGCTAGAAGAAAATGTCCATTGTCACGCGACACACGGCTTACATGCAAAGTCTAGCTTTCGTAATTTGAAGAAACTTGGACAATGCTCTACAATGCGATACGATACGATGTACTGCACCGAGTCTTCGTATCAACCTTATTGATGTGACGAATGCTTTAAACATAAGAAGCTGTAGGTATATAAATTATACATATTTATATTAGCTGTTATTTGCATGTTCTAAAGAATTTATTATGTTCACATCCCACTATTAAAAATAAAGTAATTAAAATTAAATTAATAAAAATAAATTAAATAATAAATTAATTAATAAAAATTAAAAGTAAAGATAAATAAACACATTTTCGCATTAATGACAATAGTATGAATATTTGCGATCCACGCAAGCAGTACAAACGCATATTAATTGCTTCGATAATATGTCAGTTAACATATGAAACACATAATGACGTCATCCATGCGTTAAAGTGTAAATTTACATAGCGCTAGAATATGTAAAACAGTTAATATTAAAATATATCATACGCTTCTCTCGACACGAGAGAAACATCCGCGCATCACTATTGCCTTTTTGTGAGAAATATCACGATAAAATAAATAATGGATCTAACGGGCCGAAATAAGACAATTGCATTTGAAATATCTTTTGGATAAAGTGTTTATTCTTTCGTTGTTTGTATTCCATTTGTTTCTGTTCGATAAATGAATGGGTCTCTCGTCTGTTTCTTATTCGGTATGAAGTGAGGATATTTTTAGCGACTGTTTATTTTTGTTTGGACCAATGGATATTGATACTTTTATTTATATCGCCATACAAATCAATTTGTAACGTAACACGAAACTCATCCCTAAGCGTCAGTCTTTCATATCTTTCTTTCATTAGTACAGAATGATAATAATTACCTATCGCCAACAGAAATTTAAGCAGTTTTAATAAGAATGCTTTTGGTTTGTTAGCAAATGTTACTCAATCTTTAATCATACCAACACCGGCTGTAATAATCAGCGTCAATTATTTTCTTCGACAAACAGTAGCTAAGAAATCTAAGGTAATTAAAGCGAACGGAGTTCGAAACACACTGAAACTATTGGAGGACTAAGTTTAAACTTGCGTAAAATATTCAGTGCCTCGACTAGTAGAATTTTCTTTGGAACTTCCACTGCTAACAAGAGAACTTTTAACGGAGCCAATACAATAGGTGAATTAAACAATTTACAGTTCAAGCCCACTTTGTTCCGAGAGAAGAATAATATAGGAATAATTGAGGGCACTGCAGCTTTTATAGAACGGAAAACGGAGGGGTTGTGTTTGAATTAGTTAAACGCGTACATAGTTTCACTAGATACACTGTGTGTGTGCCAGATGCTAAATAAATTTGTACAGACGATTCTAGCTCTAGTGGCTCTAATAATAGGTAACAATGTTTCGTGCGAGTCGATAGATAAGACGTAGTATGTATTAGTGACTTGATTCAATATTTGTACGTTAACAAACTCAAAGCTGATCAAATAACATTGTTATATTAGGTCTTTTGGGAGCTCGATACGTGTAGTGACATACTATTATGGTGCGGTTGCTTGTCGTTGCGTGTTAACTCTCAGATAGATTCGCAGAATCATGTTTGTGAGAGTCGCGTAAATCAGCTTCAAAAAGTATTCCCCAATTGGTACATTGTTTATTATCAAAACATAAACATTCACCAAATTGGTTTCTTTTATCTCCTTCTTTAATTGTCTCTGCAAGCTATTTAAAAATACGTAGCTAGAATAAAAGAAATTTAAAACAATGTAAATATTAATTAATTTTAGTAATAGTATTTCAACGTCGAGCTAGCTTCTAAGAATAATTGACACAATTCTATGCCGTGAAATACCGGGTCAGCTTTTTTATGGATACATACGAAAACCATAAGAAATTTGAAAGAATAATTTCGTTTAACTAAATTGCTGTTTATAAAAACAAATGGAGGCACAATGTAGATGAAACCAAGGAATTTGAATAACCAGAGAATCTACAGAGATGTAGGTACAAAAAAATGACAAAACGAAAGAACATACTGACGGTGCTTTTACCATTGAAAATTACTTGAAAATTGCTCACGCAGTATTGTCTTAAAAGCATTCCCATCCGAGTCCCTCGCTGTTTTATCGAGTAGACATTCTGTTTCAATGCCTCCTTCGTACATATCGGTAAATTTAATTTCCGTATTATATTCTCACAGATTGGCAACTTGACGTCACGAAGGATTTCCGTCTGGCATTTTGTCGGGTCAACAAGCGAAAATCACTGCAATTCTCAAGGTAATAAAACCTAAAGACAATTTGCTGCGCTAATCCTCAGGAATATTGAATAAACTTGAAAACATGGTTATATACATATGTTTTATTCATTAGCAAGCAATATTTGATAGACATATAATAAATAAATAATGTTCCAAATACCTACAAATGCACATTCATTATATGGAGGTGTTTGATCGCTTGACAACTTATACGAAAAGACACGGTTTACGAATATATATTAATTGCAATATAGGAAATTGATTATTTAGAATACTTCGTAGATGTTAGGACAGCTAGTATATTTAGTGATGCTGTAATCAAGAATTTGTAAATCAAACAACACTAAAATGGTTACAAGAAGATAAAGTTTGTATTAATGATTTACCGAAAACACATTTAAGCAGCATTCGTTGTGTAAAAAAACAGGTCAACAAAGAATTAGTGTACAGTATTTGGAACCAGAAACATCTATTGATAAAGCGTCTACCTGGCGGATTGTATCTATCGTATATCCGTTCATAACTGGAAACATATCATGCATCAATGTGTCAACGGCTGAGTAGGGACTGAGCGAGTAAAAAAACCTCGACGTCCCCGCGCCACTGTGACAATTTGCTTCGGTTAGAACGGATGACAGAGAATCAGTTGCAAATAATATATTTTCTTATAATACGTCTGTCCGTGTGTCAGTCAGTTGCCCGTTGTGTTTCCACGCGGTTTAACATTCCCGTCTTTTCAATATATTCACATATGTATTTGTCGTGTTCGTTCTTTTCTATAGCCGTTCCATAAAATTTTGCTCCTCATTATTCTGTTCTGTCATAAATTAATCTGTTGTACGATTTGTAACGTTTGGTGGTAAAAAAAAGTTTAGGTTGACTAAAAAATTAGCTACTAATTCGTAATGTTTTGTAACTTATATATACATTTGTATTTTATTATCTATTATTTCGATTGTTATTTTGGCCGGCTCTAAGTTTTTAGCTACAGGACTTTTTACTTCATTAATTAAGCAGATACTTTTTTGTCTAAGTCCACATATTTAGGTATACATATGCACAATATAGACTAAGTCTATATGTTTGACTTGTACCTGTCTTACGTTTTATTATGATATCTAGTACGCTATTAATAACCATTATTGGATTACCACTGGTGGCAAAATTTACATACTTCGGAGGACACGTTCAGAAGCACGTGTGTTGCTGTTATACAGCAATCGCCAGACCTCACCATGACTTTAAAGGCGGCTGAAAAACACACAGCACACGGTCTCATATCCCAATTCTCAGTTTGCTCCATCTTTCCGTGGTCGCAGCGAGACATGAGTTCAGGCATAAGACGTAAAAAGCACTGCAACCACCGTCACCATTACCCATGCATATACATTACCATTTGAATAGTACCTTGTTAAAAGCAACAGTAAAGAATAAAACCAATCAAGTTAATGGTCGTCCACATGTTAATGAAGCCATTATACCAGAAATAGTAGAAAGTGAGGTAGTCAACTAACTCAATAAGTAAGTTTACCACAACCAAAACTTACATAATATTACAAGCCTTACTTCCCATGTTAAGTCGCTTTAAGAGCTTTTACGAACTAAAGCATCCACTTGAAGGGAAAGAAGCATCATAGCCTCATAAATTATACTTAAATAGATACTAGTTAGTTCAAGTGCTCGACTTGAACAGGTGGATAAAATATAATCTCTCATTTTATTCGACTTAAAAGTAACGGAAGCTTTTATTGGACAAGTCGAAGTCTAAAAGTACGTCATCTGTTTGGATTTAATGTATACAGATGTTCGTTAACCAATAAATATGCAATAGTCATAGCTGACCAACACATAGCAGTGATATCCTAGTGGTATGATATTAATCTTCCTTGTTTATTTCTATAAATCTATAACAATGAAGGTAACATTGAGAGGAAATCTGTTCATCTTACAGATGTTATAAAGTATATAGTAACTATTTTCTGAAGTGTGTGAACTCCGCAGTTAGCTAGCGTGGTACATAATCATAATCGATTAAAACTTTTTCACAGTGACGAGAAAGCAATGTCCAGTACTGGAATAAAGCGGAAAAAATATAAAAAACTTATAACGTTCAAAATAATATCCTGACAGTTTATCGTATACACCCTTTTTTGAAACTACAGTAAGTTAATCTCTCAATAACCCTTACTTTATCCGCCAGTAACTTGCAAACTTCACCATGAATGTATAAAAATATAATTCTCAACCGGAATAAACTCGTTCAACTCCTTTCGCAAGAAGCTTTGGGTCTCAATCGAGAAATCGGATTAAGTTGAGAAAAAATGTAACACAAAAACAAATAAATAAAAAACACATAGCAGACACTAAAACTACTGACGATAATCCATCAAAAGAAATTTCCAATGATATTATGAAACGCATTGTGAAAAGGGACGTCAAAATCGACCGTGCTCACAATAAAAATATCGCAAAGGAAGCAAGGATGTGATGGGGCACGACAGTGTAGCAGCCAAGTTTTTGTAGTCTACTGTATTTTAATAGACTGTCAGTTATTTCAAATAATCACTCGCATAAAAGAAGATAGTACATTGAAAGTATCCTTGATAAGTGTCAAACATAGTAGTGTTTTACTACATTAAGAAATGTTACATTATGTAGAAACTTTTGAAATACTGAAGGTGAATTAAGGCTAACTTAAATTCATGTTAAGCTTCAATACTGCTCAATGTAGGTAATAAGAAAATGGTAGTCTGTTAATATTGAACACCTAAGGGTTTTTTTTAAAGTGCTCTAGATAGTATTTTTATATTACAGTATAACAAACGTATAACATGAAATTTTGAAAAGTTAAAAACAAAAATGGAAAATCGCATTATAACAATCATTGGAAACTTGGCTAATTTTATACACACGAATTATAAAGGGACGTTTATAATACAGAAATACAGATAAAGAGGAACTAAAGCTATAATACCGGTGCGGTGGGCGCGTATTCCTGCAGACCCATTCATACGGCCAGCCATTGTGAATTGTCAATAATATATATAAAAGCAACAATAGCTATTTGATGTCATTTATATTTTTATGCGAATATCAACGCACGGAAGACGCTCGGACTTCCGGAGCGTACTCGCACAATGGCCCCCCAGTGACAGCGCTAGTCGGCGACCACAAGTATTCGTGAATCGGGAACGAATTTTGACGCAATAAATTACTAGGGTGTACAAAATTGTCTTTTTTCACGCGGAAGATGCACCAGTGCCGTCATTTTTTGCCGGCATACAATCCCCATCCTCATAGCACACCATACAACCGTTTCCGGAGCTGATATAAAGGAAAATAGTGATATAGGACAGGATACAAAGCTTACAATGACCTAGCGCTTACACGGCTTATGTCTGATTTATCTTTTTCAGATTCAAATAGGCTGGAGTTTCACTACAAACTCATCTGATGGTGAGGTGCAGTCTAGTATTTAAGCGGAGGAGACATTAATTTTACAGATAAGCTGGGGGTGTGGGTTTGAAATCCATTCCATTAAATTTGTGACGAGCGTGAATGTAGAAATGTATATACGAGTATATAGTTCATCAGATGTGTGGTACCTGGACTCTGCTTAATCTGGAATCTTCGTACGATTGTTCAAATGTGTCACTATAATTATTTCTGTTAGAGGAACTGAATATGTAATGTAATAATTGGATTTAAAAAAAAGTTAAGATACGTTTACCATTGCAAAAATGATGATAACACGAAAGAAACGGTAGTCCATAAAGTTAATAGTTATTTAAATAAAAACGTTACATATCACGATAAACAGGATTAATGAAATGGGACCTTTCACCGCTCAGTTTTAGTCAAAACAAAATCGGAATGCCCTTTTGTTAGCAATCCACTCCATTGGGTATCGTGTTTGCGCGGGCTACGTGAGGTACGGTTAACAAATAAATTTAATTTGGAGAAACTGTGAAGTTTCAACTACAAAACGTTTTTGGATTAAGTTACACAGCTGAAATAATTAGCTGCGGCGATATTTAGAAATGCCGTAGGCGTTGCGAAAATCGTCTGAATAGAATATACGAGTATTATAGAAATGGTGTACGAATTATATATTTCCGTTGGACTGTTTTTAATTAGTCGAGTTAAATGTATACAATTACATCGACAAATACAATCCGGCGAATTCCATTCTCACTAATTGGTTTACTTAAACAGATGCTGTGGTTTTAACCAAGAAATTGTTTATCGCTTGCGAAGCGCAAACTAATTAGGTATATTTATTAATGGAGTGAGCGTAAATAGGAATTCAATAGTTTTAAATCAACTTACAATGTAAATCGATTTTGATTGGATCCATTCGATAAATTAATACAAATAACATTTTCAATTTTCAAATTTAAATATCATAACGAGCAAAACGTAAAACATTAAACGATTTGATACGATTACCTACAGTTACGTTTTTTCTTAACACAAATCTGATTTCAAATTTACTGTTTTACTTATCTATCTCTTTCATTCCTGTCTCACTCGTTAGTATTGCGTGACTGCGAGTGATATGACGATGTTAAAAAGGTTTATTGGTCAAATGTCTATATTACATTTTGACTAATTTTCTATGGGACCAACGCTACATAGTACTATTTCGTATAAAATATTCACACGACTCGAAATTCTTCCTCATTTGAAATCGATTCATAAGAAACCTATAGAAACTTTCTAGAGTTTGTTTAGGTGGAGGTTATCGCCCTCTCTAGCAATATTAATGTCGGAGCATTTGTTCATTATCCCATACGACATTATTATTAGTATTAGAAAAGGACAGACTAAATGCATCTGCCTTCCACGTTGCGTTTACACATTATCTTAAGGACGAGACATCATACTAATGCACTTTGAAGAGTGCAAGATATTTCTTTGAACGCCATCAAAGTGCTACAAGAAACGGTTCCATGTCCGCTATGTAGCCATCATGATTCAACATACAATATGACGTCTACATTGATTTATTACTTCGTTTTATTTCAACTACGACGTTTCTTACGATTCTTTTTAAGATCTATGAACGCTCGATAGTTTATTGACCCATTTTATCTAGTTCACATTTGAAATGCAATTCACGCAAAACCCTTATTCAGTAACATTTAACGTTTTCGAGTATAACCTAAAATAAATTAAGAATAAATATAATTACGTTACGCCAAACTTAAATTTTGATTGTTCCGTGATCTTTTTTCAAACCGTACCCACTGTCGCGAAAAGGGGACAAAGGATAGTGTGTTGCTCCACTAAATAACAGCACGATGGTATGGAATCGAGTTACATGACGACTAGAGTTACATGTTTAATACGCGATATTTCTATGGACCCCTTTAGCGGTGAATAGCATCGAAACCTGTATGGAGCAGGCGTCTCGCGGGGCAAAAAACGGGAGCTTGGGAATATGACATCAGAATTGTTGAGTCGATTCCGCTGAGAAATACCTCCCCGGCGGATTATGAATCAATGGTAACTGTTTTGTTTTTTCCTCGCAACACGACATGATCCTTAAATTTCTTATCTCATTCGACCGGACATGTTGACAATCCGTTCGTTCCAATTAAGAGTTTTTTTTTTTTTTTTATATAAAGTAGAAACGATTTTATGATTTGATCCCTTGTTTCCTGTATACGAATTATCAGTACAATCGGTTTATTGATTAATGCTATCTAAAGTTCCATTACAATTTTAAAGAAGGATCCTTACGTTGCGTCACATGTTACGAATTGTTTCAACTAGTTTTCGTTAAAAAAATATTTCAATTACTTATAATAAATATATTCCCACTAACTTATACCAGTTTTTATTGCAGGAGATCCAAAAGCAAATGTGAACATTACACCATGAAATAGCCTGGATTTATACAACCGGATTATCTTTTGGGTCAGCACTATTTTCAACATTGCCAACATCTTTGTTTCTCTTTCCTAGTTAGTTTCCTAGAACTGCTTATCTTTGCTCTTTGTCACTCTTATAACTGCTTATAGCACGTATACTAAAGATCCTGTCACATCCTCATCGACTGATACCATAAATATTTAAAATATACAATTAGAATTTGGTAGACTTCTTGCCTCAATTACTTAATGATTATCTATAATTATACGGACTAACTAATAGATTTACTAACATATTAGTTATTGTTATGTAAATATTATCTACTTGTACCATATACATCCATTACCTAATCCATTACATTTTCGGCCTGTAAATACTAGTTTTACTGCAACCGTATTATATTCTTCAATTTATACAGCAGAAAAAGTTTCGTTCG
>DWQT01003925.1:0-11828 GCA_018244895.1 Myscelus amystis hages | reverse complement strand
GTATGAACTGTTGAGGAATTCTATACAAAATTCTTTAAGAAACAACCTGAAAAAACATAATTTATTATATGATGCCATATTTTTTTATTTTCAATTTCTTTCCACGTCCCGAAATCAATTGGCTATTTCAGCATGGGAGTACCAAAATGTGAAAAGTGACTCGTTGACTCAGTGACTCATTGATGCCAACTCATTCCATATTTGATGAATAATGTTTCTTTAAAATATTATGCCTACAGCTATTAATGAGAACTTTGAATCAAAAGCTACTCTATGACAGTAGGTGTAAAAATGGTAGAAATGAATAAAACAAATCATCTGTTATAGTTGACGAGGCTGTAAAAAGCCCATGTAATGACCGGGTTGCTATCTGCCGAGTAACAAACCTGATAGCAAAAGCCGATCTCCTCTCTAATATCCCACTTTCCACTGGTCTTCTGTTCTTGGGTTTGATTAGTTTTGTTTTCTTGCTGCCGTTGAAGTTGAGATTGGATATTTTGTTGAGCGGTTTCAAGCTAATCAGTTCATTGTCTGATATAGATTTCATGTTTTGTACTACGTACGTGCCACCAAATCGTGAGTGCCTTATAAAAAACATTTTTAGAGAAACAATATTTTAATAATAATATCTTAGGACAATTCCACACACGGCTATCTGATTCCAAAGTAGGCAATTTAATGCCTGTGTCATGGTAACCGGACAGTTGATAAACATACATATATACATATTATACAATACTTATATAGATATTTTTATTACGACCAGACACATAACAAACAGATGTGCTCATCACACAAATGTTTGTCCCGGGTGGGAATCGAGCCCACGACCTCCGGTTTCACAGTCAGTCAATATTTGGATCAAGTATAATACGCGTGATATTAAAAATACATAACTAGCTCACTATTTGTTTGGGAAATTTAAAACATATTTTTGTATTAGTTGTATAATTCACATACATTACCATATCCATAACATAACAAGCAAACAAAATTGCAGTTATGACCAATGTTTATGGAAAAAAAAACAGTAACAATCGAGAAGCAATAACATTTTTAAATAGAAATATGTCTTTTATTTCAGAAGGTACTAGTTGTTAAAAGGACTGATAGTGAGTTATTATGGGAGTTAGTACTTAGATGGTAGTTAGTAGTTAGATGGAGTTAGTACGGTTTGAATGGGACTTAGTCATAGAAGTCCAGTTCTTAAACTAATGTATGAACAATTAGTAAATGAGGAAGAAATAAGAGCATTAGAACACTTACATTATGAAAACAATAATAGAAGACAGCATTATAACATGTCCAGTTCATATTATGATATACAATTTACCTTGTAGCAGAATACTGCTTCACTTTATTTAATCTCTCCTTAGTCTCTTGTAATCTTAATGAGAGCAGTTCTTGATCGTCCCTTAGCTTTTCATCAACACTCCTTTGCAATGCCGCATCGGCCAGGCTAGTTGGATTCTGTTCCCTTAATAAATGGGATATTATTTCTAAGATGTGCATAAAGTACTGCTTTTCGTTTTCCGATGACATGTATAGTATTATATCCAGTATTCCTGACTGGTTTAGTGCCCACAACACCTAAGATTATAAAATTCATTAATTAGTTATGTTTATTTATTTAAACACAGCCTAAAGCATTGGCAAATTTGGCTGCAACGGTCCCAAAGATTTAACTGATGATTTTTGATAGTTTTTGAATAAAGTATATACCTATATCACATCAATTTGCTGATTACTGGTGATCTATAAATGCAGTATAACTGAATTGTTTCAATAAAACAAAATCTAATTAATAGTTGAAGAGTTTAGACAAAACTAGAGTAACAGCAAACTTGTTAATTATAACCATAGTGCAATTATAGTCATAATAATATTTCATACCATTACATTGACTATTAAATTGTTTTGAACTTGTATTCACCTGGTCATGCACACTAGCATCGTTCTCTGGTCTCCGTTCTTTGTCAAGATCAGCAGGAACATGCAAGACATTTCTTATAAGTATTAAGATTCTTTCTATTACTAGACCTGTATCTTCATCTCTTTCTGACCAATCCTAAGAATACAGAAATTTTTCTTTTACATACATATAATCAAAATATCTCATAGATGTCGCTCGAGACTATGGGTTTCCACGGGCTGCAATCTCGACATATTTCCTTCACCTTTTCTACTTTCATACAAATCATCATTCAGGCTTGTCTTTCAGAGATACTCTTAACCTGGACTTCCTTAAGGAAATCATTTCTATCAGTAACACAAAAAAAAATACAAAATATATTAGCTGTAGAAGTTCCGCACAATTTCAAGTATCTTTGCAAGTTTTTTAGCAAAAACCTGCCATATTTCAACTTTGGTGAATGCTTCTTCCTTATAAAACTGCAAATGTGACAATATTTGCAAATAATTGTGCCTTGCTGTCCTTTCTATGGGCACCTCTTCTCTGTATAGTAGTAAGGCTGGATTTGTTAAGTTTACTATAAGCCTGTAATTAAAAACTGTATTTTAGTATTTAGTTTGTAGTAGGTAAGCAAGTGAATTAAATATTTTCGAAATAGCTTTTAACATACCGGAGGCTTACATCAAATAACTCTGGTTTCTCCCAGTGGTCAACCAACATAGGCAAAAGGTCTGTTTGCAATACTTTGGTTTGACCTAAGTGTCTTCGAATTTCATGGTCTTCCCCATCACGTCGTAAGTATCGAATTAAGTCTTTAACTGTGTTAAGTGTAAAATCATCGATCATATATTTTCCAGTTTTTTTGTTAACAGTTCCCAATGCATTGCAAGTAGCAGAAAGTTCAGCGGATAATAGAGAAGTCATTTTTTACAATACTTATATTACATATAAATAATTTTATTCGCGCCAAGCCTACCGTTACCACATTTCTTAGTAGAAATAATTTTACGTGTCGATTTATTTTACAGTGTAAAAGTTAAGTTGTAAAGTTTATGATTTCAGGTTGACATTATAGACATTTAAAAGCCCGCGAAGAGTGAATATATTGACATTTGATGTTTTTTTACGAATTGTGTCAAAAGATTCTTGAGGCATCAGGCCATCCTTCCCGATGTCATAAATACTTATTTATTTAAAGGCATTCCAACAGCATTACACACTATATTATAATTAGTAGTATGTTTAGATTTTAATTTAACTTATCTTGTTTTATAGAGATTATTATAAAGTAATGGGTGCATCATATATTTGTTAGCATTTTATTTACTTTAACTAATATTGAATTGTAAGTGTAACAAATTGTCGGTTGCATCATCCGAGTAATAGTATAAAGCTTTGAGGTTACTACAAACAGTATTTCAACGTTGGTATTAAGGTAACGTAATCCTGGCCATTGATGTCGTGCCAGAACGTATCCTGAAGGGAGACTGGCTTCGAGCCAACGAAAATAAGCACAATCGCTACTCTATCTCTGTAATAGCGTCGATTTTGCTTTTGGTAACTATACTCAATTTCTAGTTCAGCGTATTTCGAACACAAGATTTTTCTTTCTATTGAGGCAGAATATTTCAGTATTAAGTTACATGAAAGATCACGTAAAACTCACAGTAGCGTGCCTAAAATAATTATGAGGTCTTATAGAAATATCTAATATGTTCTTTTACTGTAACTGTGTTATGATGCGGGTCACGTTTAGGTACAGACCAACTTGAGGTACATATGTTGAGGCTATTTACGTCTATTGGAATCTGCTGAAAGTTCTTTAGTTATATTTGAGTCAAGCTTGAAGGACGGGTCATTTTTAATAACATCTATTCAACAACGAAAAACGAAAAACTAAACATAAGGCATTTACGATGTTTTTTCAAGATTTGGCTTTTATATTGTAGCTTCATTTGCTGTTTGTTAGGTTTCTGTGTGCAAACATCACTTTTACAGTGTCCATTTGAAAAAATAATCCAGGAACATCCCTTGTCTTTTTAAATAACTTTCGTTTCGGACTTTTACTGAAAAGCTATTAAATCGGCTTATAGAAAAGATAGCCTTATTAATATTAACAATACTCCTTAGAACAAGATGATTTCTATGAAACCAGTAATTCTGGGGCCGCTCGGACACAAAACGTTTTGTGAATTAAACAAATACAAGATATTGTCATTTAGGAAACTTCAGTAACGTGCTTTTTATCTCATTAAGAAAACAATATTCCAGTGATCCTATTCAAATAATTCGATCTTTTTGCCGCATTACGCTCTTTGATCCTTCATACGTTTGCTTTAGTTTCGGATGAATTTATTCTTAATAACTCTATAATACCTACATTTAAATTCACATCTCTAAAAATTAACTTGATAACATGGTATTTAGTCATTGCAGAAAACAGTTAGTATATAATTTGGCAATAAAACAGTTCAGTCATCATCAACTTATCATATACATACATATACTACTCTTACCAATAAATAAGAAAACATTTAACTATATTTTTATTCACGGTTTCAAATTTTGAAAGTTTCGAATTACTGAACAACTAGTTAAATATTATGTTTGTATTTTCGTCTATCAATGAACCAACCAAACCAATCAATGGTTTCGGTACATTAATGGAAACGTTTTTACATTATAAGCTTGTGTGGTTTATATTATAAAAGCGTTGGTTAAAGTTTATATACAATTTCTATTATTAAGTGAAGAGGCGTGAGTTGGGTCGTGAGGTAAGAAGACCTACGTCAGATTTGCAATTCCATCACAATGATTAAAGTGCGTTTGTTCTAAAATTCCTTTAAGCTTCATATTATGTGACAAAAACCATATGTAATGTTATTAATAAGTGGAGTGCCTGTTACCTACGCGTAGGAAAATAATAATTGATAAGAAGTGTTCAGACTTTTTCCATCGCAGAAATCGGCTACGTCTTTGTGTTTTTTCCTGTGCGATCTGAATTTAAATGGGTTTGGTGAAGATAAATTATGCATAAAAAAAATTCTTAGGTTGTGGTAACGGAAAAAATATCTGGATTATGTTTAGATTTCAGAAAAAAATGCTAAATCTAAACTTTTTAACGTGATAAAAGTTGATCAAATGATTAAAGCGATCTGATTAAAGCAATGATCGCTAGCTTTATCAATCTGCGTCCACAAATATTCGAATTGTGTACCTGTTTTATATACATCTTATATATTTTTGTTCAGTTTTATGCAATGATATCTAAACACTGACGGAAAAGGTCTTAACAATAAAATAATAGCCGTCACTATAACAATCACGTGAGGTAGGACATCCAGACGACAACTTGACAAAAAGGAAATCCATTTGCTCAACATTTTTCTTTCGTATTATCACACTTTTTCGCAGTCGTGCAACCTTTTAGAGAAATAAAAAGGGTTTTCCTGCCGTCTACCGTTAAGGAACGAAAAGCTTCCATACTCTACGGGGACCGAGCACAATGCGCGTAACTTAATGAAAGTTCAATTCACGGCTGGCAATTTCCATTAAAGTTGTTTGTTACAGCGTGTCATCAATACCGTTTGGAGGATGCAGGTTAAAATATAAAATATAGCGTATCTTTCTATGGCCTCATTGTCTTCGAGAAAACCAATATGAAGTTACACGTAAGATTTATACTTTGCTGTGCTCATAAGGTTTCCGCTTAAAGCGTTGACAGCATCGTTTTGATGTAAAGACCGTATTTTCAATTTTGCGAGCACATCGTTTTCCCGCTTATAACGCTGTATAGTACTTACCTACTCATAAAATAATAATCTGTTAACAAATGATCTTTAGTCAGGGAAATACTCGCATTTTTAAGAATAACAATATCGCAAACTTAGCGAGTATTCCTTTATGTACAAACGTAGGTTTACAAATGTACAAACGAGACACTGACAAAATGTTTAATGTTATGATTAATGTGAATATGTAGTTGAAAAAATTGAAAAAAGAATGGTGCGTTGCTTCCTGGTCCTGTAGGCAGCATTGTAACATTCTTGGTGCATGCTGAATACTGTGCCCCAAACACATTGACATTACTGAAATATTGGTAGGATGTGGTATTTATGTATGATCAAAATAATCTACAATAATACAGTAATCAGATAATCGATTTGGACGGCTTCAGCATGGTTCGGTTCGTTTCTCAGAAAGATATATCATGTTGGAACAATGAATTAGCTATTCTAAGTGTTTGGGTACTAGAGCTCTGAATACTGTATTAATGGTAGTATGAATATGAACAGATATTTGCGATCTATTTCTATTTGCTCTTGTAAATAATAAAAGAATCAGTTTATATCTGTATTAAGTTCTTTATATACCAATATACCTATAGTTCTTTATGTATATCATTATCATTACCCTGTACTAATAGTATCTAATAAAGCTTCACCGACCGTTATAAGAAGTTATAAAGATCTTTAAGCGTAGCCCTGAGTGAACAATAACGGGAATGGTCATCCGTCCACTGTACCTACATGAGCCCGAGGAATGTAATCAAGACATTTTGACAGGTCACAAGCGGGCACATCCGTCAGCCGAGAAAACATAGACATTATTGTACATAGAACTACAAAATAATACCGATACACACACTACACTACATAATATAGGTACCATATGTAGTCTAATCGTATAAAAACGATGTGACTTCTGACTACCGACAAGAATTTATTCTCTTACTTCCACACATTACATTAAGAAACTTATTACTTATTAAAATACTCGAAGATTATACATTGCGTACTTTTTATATCATTTTTACCATACATTATTCAAGTTTTTACTGACGAAGTGTCAAAAACTGAGCAGACGAAAATATATTAACCGGATTCCTTTTCGTTTGCTTTCTATATTTTCCTTGATATTTTCACTTGATTACATTTATTTGATTTGTAAAGCTGTAATCTATTTATGGAATCTCAGCAACCCGGTGGGTTTATGACGATAAATATAAATACGGTTTTATTTGTTGTCTTTAGTAATGTAGATTATCATCAGATGACGAACGGATATACGAGTACGTTTCAACTTGGTTCGTATACAATGACATTCTTAACGTTGAACAATGCGTATGTTAAATGGCAATCTATGATTTTACGTGCGACATTATTAATGTGTGTGATAAAATCTTCTTAAAATTCACTAAAGCAAACAATAGGCACGTAATAGTAATGTAGAAAAACTGATTGAATAACCAGTTTTCCAAACTTATTAATAAAGCTAGCAACTCTACTCACATCGCACGAAATGAACTCTGTACGTACTCGCGGCTAGCCATGCACGATGTTAAACGGTCCTCATTTTTCTATAGTTGGAGGAAAATTGCTGTCGTATTTCCGGCTCACATGTCCTTAAGCTGGAGACAACGAGATTATCCGCGGGGAAATAAAATGGAGACACGAGAATCATCAATCTTTGCCCATGGCCCTCCTTAAACGAAACTAATAAAAATGGTATGTTATTATTGGAAAAACCTTGTTGACTAATGTAGTGGTACTTGTAGCTTTCATTGGCATTTATGTTCGTTTTTGTGACATCCATTTTCTGAAGTCAAGATTCATTCTATGAAATGTATTACAATCGTAATTTTGAACGATTTTGTAAATTTGACAATAGGTTATAATTATAATAGGTTATAACCTGTTTCTTATAATTTGCTATGTTTCTTACCTGAACTTTTATTTAGCAATGTATTCACTGTCTTTTAAAACATATGTTAAGTAAATTTGAAGCAATGAATAATGTATACGTACATTTTCATATAGGTATTTAGGAATAATTTACTAAGTTAAGGGTACGTTTAGCGTGATATAAATTGAACTAAGTTGAGTGGACTGTGTAAGTTTAAATCGATACAAAAATAGTTTATAAGTGGTTAAGAAATTACATCCTTTTAGGGCTGGACATAAAATAATATTATACAGATTTAAGATTATCTCAAACTCCTACGTTATTGGAAGAGAAAGTAATAAAAGTTATAGGGGCGTAAGTAAAACTTGGCCGCCAGCATCCAGTCGTTGCTCTAGCTCTCAAGTTTGTCAATTATAACTAAAGTGTCTATGTTTGCAAAGTCGATAGTAAAAATGCCGCGATGCGGGATCGCGACATTAATTAACTCGACTTAAATTAGCTCATCATGATATTTTACGTAATAGATTTTGGTTATTAATATTGACCGATAACATATACATTGAGTAGTTGTATTTCTAGCTTTGATTGTCAAAAAGCAGCTAGCAGTCACAACAAGCTGATGAACAAATACAAACAACCTTCAATAGGCCTGTAAAAAAAATACAGACCTCTTTGAAGTCGGTCAAAAATAAATCTATTAGTGTCTGTTACTTCAGCTACGTCTGAATGATCGTATGTCCAAAAATGAGGATCGGCATCCACGCCATTGTGACAAAACACAAATTACTCAAACAACAATTCATTCACGGTGATACAGTTAACACGTTCTTCATTGGACGCTGTTTCATTAAATATTTAAAAGAAGCTACTACTTTTTTTTGTTACTTTTTCATGACAAAAATTCACGATAACTAATAATTACTACACTTAATCATGTAAATTATTCATTTATGTAAGGCATTTCGAATCTGTTTTAATTTTTAAATCGTATCTATTCTGAGCAAAATTTGTGCAAGTTATACAATGGGATTAAAGTAAATAGCTGGCAAGGACGAGGATATCTGTTATAAGCCCGGTGTAATACCGAGGGCGGTGAGTGTATTTCTAATCATGGTTCCAAGACAGTTTGCGAGCGACCGGCTGTGCGGGTACCCTGTTAATAGCGAAAGTACCCCACTAAGGGGTGCCGCTAGGTCTTATCTTGCCTCTTCCGACGGCGGTGACTTACATTTAATTGTCGAAGTTTTATTGTAGCCCTCCTAATTACGATATTGAAGCAAGGATAAGATACTATCTCTTTGAGCTACCTCGCTGTTTCTTATCCTCTTTGTATGAACCAAATATTTCCTATGTTGTGTTATTTCAAAATCAATCAATTTGATATAGCATAAATAAAAATAATTAAACCCTAATCTCTGTGGTCATAATATTTGATAGATAATTGAGAATACAATTCTCAATAACGTAATAAAATAAAATTACACTTTACATTATAGGTACTCTATGTCTTGTCATACCTTAGTATGATGATGAATCTTTCTATTTTGATAGAATTTTCATTGAACTATTGGGTTAACTCTCGGTAAATAATTCACTTATAATACAGTAGTAAAATTAATTTTGCTTAAGTTTCGAACTTTAAGAAAATATTTCTTAATCTTTGTTAGAATTGATTATACTTATTTTTAAAGAACAACCTAGTCAGTGGTACTTACAATGTTTGTTACGCAAGGGTCTAAAGACCTTATCCTGATTTATAACAATACGACTATACTTCCCTTTATAAGTATGTAGGTACATCTATACGCTACGCTACTGATTTTAAATTAGGGTTGTATAACACTTATCCATACAACACATTTTGTCTTCAATGGCATTTACTTTACTCTAAAAAAGCCATAACAAGCCAGTAAAGTGCAAAGACATAAAGTTTATAAACGCACGCAGCATTAAATCGGGCATCGGCGCCATGCACCGTGAAACAGCAGTCCGGAGTACAATTCAATTTACTTTTATCGCCCGAGCTGATCCCGCTCCGGATCGGCTGGTTGGTGGGACCGGCGGGAACTAATCATCGCCCAACGTCTTGATTCGTTCCACGTCTCACATGATCGCCGACATTCCGTAAATCTTGAAAAAAGCATCTTTTAAAAGAAGTGTTTTTAGACACAACAGAAAAACTATGAGGACATTTTTTTGTTAAGGGCTTAACAAAAACTACGCTCAGTTAACTCGTCGAACTAAAGCAATGCAGGGCAATAGATTTACCCGTATTTATCTTCTGTATCTGTCTTTACAGTTTTTTGCCATCGAGTAAATCACTGATGTCGAGTTAGAAACCACGGTAGTTTGAAAAATGGTTCTCCGAGGAGCAGCCTCGTTGCATCCCTTCTCTTGCTTCCTTTCTTAGCCACTACATTTACTGAAACTAAAATTTCTTCAATTTGTTATCCACTGAAGAAATGTGCACGGTTAGGTACTTGGAATCACGTAGATGTCTCGAAAATTACGTGGGTAATTTATCTGCTTTCGTGAATCCGCTGATGCGCTCTGACATTATAAATGACTATGACGTTCTTTAATAAAATAATTTCGCATATTATATCAAATATATCTGTATAGTTAAATTAATCGGATTGAATATTTATTATTAGTTTCATTTTTCTCATAAATAATTCTCTTCGGCGATATTAGAAAATCGTAATGCAATACCAAAGAGAAACAGTCCAAAATACTCCGCAGTTGTCAATTAAGGTTCATTAGTGTGTCTGACCGGACCGAACGAATTATTCAGTTTAAAGTCGGACCATAATGGCTATTCTGTGTTCAGGGATTTATACAATTAACGGTTAGGTACACCGCTCCACAGTGTGCTTTGATTTTATAATGGTTATGTTTAGTGAGGCTTCCATGAAAACGCAAACGTTTTACCGCGACCTTCATAAAATTGTTAATATTGTTATACCAACAAAGAAAATCCGTTTTGCTTGTTAAAAATTTGGTTACTTTTTATTACATTTAAGTGATTAAATATGTTCGGATATTTAGTGCTCATTATTGTTATGAAGTACTCGTAAAATGAAATTAATTTGTTAACAATTTTTTTCTTGAAAAACAAAATCGGAATATAAGTTCCATTAGGCGTGCTATGCTTTTCATGACCAATTTAAGTTTTATCTTTGTATACACAGGGAATTATTTTAGTCACGAAGTTGAATAGAAGCTCACTGGACAGAAACTATTTTCAAACCACGGTCGACATTATTCGAGTAAAATTTTTTTAACGGTTTACTGGGATTTTCAACGAAACATAAACGCGACTTAGTGACATTCAGTGAGTAATAAATACACAAGAATCAATACTACTTTTAATGCTCATATAAACTTTGCATTTTAGTTGTGTAATGTCAATAATGCGGACAGAAACGACATCTTTTGATATGAAAGTACATTTATTTAGTTCGTTGCCACGAGTCACACGAGGTTTCATGTCAGGTAATATAGTGCAGGGCCGCCACCGACCGTCAGTCACGGTTTTGAGCGCACCGCAGGCCACCAGAGTAGAGAATGTCGCGTCACTTTATACTCTTCTGTAAAAAAAAGTAATATACCATATATTTATGCTAGAATACCTGCGCCCCTTGAAATCACTCTGGATTCACTCTCCACTAATCATATAGTAAAATACCAATTCACCCTTTACGGATTTATAAATAACGCACTTTAATAAGCACAATAAGCGCCGTTTAGTGGCGAGGTGAATCGGAAAACATTTTCTTAATGTTTATAGCAACCTGTTAAACGGTATCAACTTGTTATAATGCAACGCTTTCTAACAGTAATCCTCAGTGTCGTAGACATCATAAAAATCTTCTACGCGAAGAAACGCATGTTTTTGTTAACTTTTGTGGTGATTGGTTTAATAGTGTGGACGTCTATTGAACTCGGAAATACTACAATCATATATACTCACTTTGTACGTATAGATTACATAAAAGTAAAATGTAGTAATATACACATTCTGTGTTACAGAGTAGCTCTAATAGCCGCATATATGCGGTCGGACTCGTGACTTGAGTGACACGTCGTGGTCACCGTAGAGAGGCACGTTACGTAACTCAGTAGCGTACGACACTACCCCGAAATATCTATACTAATAATATAAAGCTGAAGAGTTTGTTTGATTGTTTGAACGCGCTAATATCAGGAAATATTGGTCCGATTTGAAAAA
>DWQT01003924.1:0-11832 GCA_018244895.1 Myscelus amystis hages | reverse complement strand
GTTTTAGCCCTGTTCTATGTAATATTTAAGTATAATATTTTCAACAGTAGAGTTAATCACAAGGCATATTTCCAAATATTGAGAATTTTTAGTCACTCACTTAATGTAAGAGAAAAGAACTGTGAATCAAGTTCAATCATTCAAAACAACAAAGAGAACACTCATCTACTTAAATCTGTGATAATTTAAATTGGTATCAATTCTCACAACAATGCCCTTAGTAATGATAGGTAATTGAAAAGGTGATAGCATAATTGGTTTTCATTGAAGCTCCTTTGAGATATGTTCCATTGAGATTTCTGAATAAATTCTTTACATTATAAGTACAATTGAAACAGACTTAAAACCTTTGACATCAGTCAGAAAAGTTGGTTTTATTAATGATAGAATTAAGTCAAGTAAAGTTATTTTGTGGTACTCTGTCAATGTGACAAGAACCGCAAATATTGTATGGACCACACTCTCTCCCTTAGTAAGTACTGTGGGCACACTGTACACAAGTTCTACCACCTACCAGATGTATACTGAGCTTAACATTATTTAACATTAGCCCAAAAAGGTATTATGCGGAGCCTAACATTATTTAACCTTGTCCAAAAATATGAAGTATAAATTACATCAAGACCTGTAGCATAGCATACGCAGTATTAATAAATTATAACAAAAATAAATGTCATACTTTGTTGACCTTGGCTCTGACATTATTGTTTTTACTGAGACATCAATCAAGCAGACCTGGTTTTTATTATTACATCTATTGTTGTGGACATCATGACAACTTGATACTGCCTTAGTGAGAGACTGAAGACCTTGAATTGAAGCAATCAGATGGTGTGATATGCACTTAGCAATCTGGTTTGTCTTGCTCATGAAGGTTGTCACTTATTTGAGGTAGGTCTACAAACCTCAACAGAAAAACAGCCAGACAGGTTGGCCAATTTGCACACATCTATCAAATTTTATTGATGAAAATGCTACTGACTTTGCCATTGTTGGAAAATTTGTCACAAGTTTCAATATTCAAATGCTAATTCGAATAATTCAGCGGAAGCCTCTTGGAAAATCTCTATACCATAAACGGATCGTTAAAATACGGGGTAGTAATATTTGGCGGTTATGATTTCTATAAGGTTCATTGTAAAGCCGGCAAAGTGAGCAAAGGGGTTTAATTATTTACGATTTATTGCTAAAAAATAATAGAATAGAATTTCTGGATTACTTTTCTAGTAATCCAGAAAAGAACTACTTATAATCATGAATCATCCGCTTGAAGGCACCAAGTTGTACCTCCTTACGTTACTAAGAAACCACAAACAAGTTGTAAATAATTAACTTGATACAAGATTCCAACAAGGTTATATTTAATCCTTTAAAAAATTAAATGAATAATTTAATTATTGTTATATATTATATATATTTAAGCCATGTCGTGATGACAGAAAGGCGGAGCCGCTGACCGCTCAAATCGTCAGCAGCAAGCTTGGGCGATGGCGGTCAAATAACGGCCGAGGTGACGGCAGCCATTCAAAATATCGAAGCATGTCTCACCACTCACGAGTAATATTTAATATCACGGATAATTATCATTCAATTAGTATAAAACATGAGACGTAAGCTTACCACATGACAACGATCGCCACAATTTCTACAATCACCGTTCACTCACAACACAAAACATTCCACATCCACGATTGACACAAATCACAGTGATCAGATCACAGTCACCAGGACGGACACACTAGCGCCACGTGTATAAACTTTGAAAGCAGAAGAATGTACTAACTGAAGTTGTAGATTTTGTAAAGATTACCAACATACACAAACTTATTTTAAAAATAATGTTATTGATATTAACGTAATAATTTTTTTTTTGTTATTAGAAATTGTAAAAAAAGAAAAATGTTATAATACGATTTCAGTAAGGATTAATTTTGATTATATTAGTTTTGTGTTGTACAGTATGGTACATTGTGCATACCATAATCATCTATTTTAATTTTACATAAGAAATTGCCTTGACATAAAACTGAATTGTTTTGCTCTCATAAAGCCGATGGTTTGTTTTGATTCTTATTTAAAACAGTATTTCATTAGTTTTCTTTTATAATATAACAATGCAAGATCTTTTAATTGTATGAAGGCGATCAAAATGTTCAAATTTCCTATATTTAAAATTCATGAACTGTATCACAAAGATACAACATAACTCAAACAAAGATTTATAAACTTTATCAAATTCTCAAAGATTCGAAGTGAAGGCAGAATAATAGAAAACCTCATCGAATCATATCACTCACTCACTATCAATCAGTGTCAATGTCAAAGGTTTGGTTTAGTTAAAATTGTTTAAATTTTTTATAAGATGTTAGCTCGGCAATGTATAAGTATTACAAGTTCTGCAAGAACAATACTATTTAAAAAGTTTTTGACGAAACAACGTGTATCTACAATACCAACGTTATGTCGATGTCCTTTTGAATTAAGGTTATATTTTGAACGAATTATAATTTTCTGTATGCCTAATTGGTTCTGAAGAGACGAAAAGATTTAAAGATCATGATTCCATTGATCACTGATAAAATTAACCATGTTCCTGTATTATTACATAATGAATTATTTATCTTACAGATATATCGAAACGTGCAGTGTCAAATATTCATCGGATGCTCAAGTCAATAATGAAATCTTAGTATCAGCAGGACCTACACCAACCCCACAGCAATCAAAAGCAACCAACTTATCCACCGAAGAGTTACTCGAAAAGCTCATAGCTGGTATGTCCACGGACATATATCAAAAAAATAGAGTGTACAAGAATGATTTCCTAAGAACCCTAGCAAAAGTGAAGGAATTAAATTTTTCAAGCAAAAAACAGGGACTGCTTTTGATAAGATGCTGTACAGAGCTCCTTGTGGATGAAGCACCTGCGTCTAGAATGACCTTGGTTGAACAGGTGTGGAGCACCATTCGGTGAGTTGTATGTTTGCTTTGACAAATTGCCCATTATTGATATAGAATTTTTAAAGTTTTAAATATGGAATGTATTCATATAGACTAGGAATGAGCTGAGTACTCATTTAAAATGTAATACTCCTCATCCATAGTGATTCTTTAATTACTAGTATTCTGCCAAATGTATGTCTAGAAATTTAAAAAGTTTTAAAGTATAGCTACAACTTACAAACATGTAGATTGTACACGTCTTTACCCAATCTAAAGGAAGACTGAAGTCAAACATGGAAATTTGCTGCTATGAAACAAGTCTATACAAAACTTGTATAAATTCATACTGAATAACTAGGTTGAATACTCAGCTTAGCAATATAAATGTAAGAATGTGAAATTAATTCTTTTGATACCATTGAAGGCCTCACACAGAATTTGATGTGGAACACTATAATGAACTGCTAAGAGTGTACATAGCGAACAATCAAACCCTAACAGTCAACACATTCATTCAGAAAATGGGCAAAGTCAAGCCGAATATCACAACTTTCGAGTTGATATTGAGAGCTCTGGGTGAAGTAAGTAAATTTATATAATTAGCGTATTAGTTACATATGATTTTTAAGTTCCTAGTGAAAATCACTACCCTAACAATTTTAACAAACTATACAAATCTTTTATACATGTATTTTTTTAAGTTTCTGTTTTTATTATTAGTTTTATTATATTTGGCACCCAATAAAGAATACTGTGTTGTGTTGTATAATATTGCAAAAAACTTTGACAAACTATTTAATAATAGGTGTAAGTACAAAATTGCGTAAAGTAGTAAAAAATATTTATTTATTTTATTTATTTATTTAGGTCACTAACATACTGCACACTGTTGTGTGGTTACAATTACATGTTTACATGAAATGCTCAGTGCCAGTATAATTATAAGTAACGACGACAAGGTTATAGCATAATATTTAAAACTACATAACTATGCTGAACTTGTCTTGCAAATGCCTTTGTACTACTGAAAAGAGATGCTGAAATGCTCAAATAAATGACATAAATTATTTTAGGTGGGAGATATAAATCAAGCCACTGAAGCGTTATCAAACATGAAAGCGCAAGGGTTTCCTGCAACAGAAAATGTTTTTAATTCCCTTATACTCTGTCAAGGAAAAGCACGGTAAGAGAATAAGTTAATTTAGAAATAAATTGAATTGCATGCTAATAATGATTACACGATGTACTATATCAATAGCTAAAAGGTAGTGGTGTAGCTTTTTTTTTTATAATATGGAAGTAGAAGACGAGCATGCAGTCCACCTGATGGTAAGTGGCTACTGCCGCCCATGGACATTTGTAAACAACCCCAGATAAGATTGGATTCCTATCTCAGGTCGACCACAGATGCGCCTCTTCTCCTAAGGTCTAAGAATGCCTCGAAAAAGTATGTCTCCCTTACCACACCCGTCAAACCAGAACACAGCAGCGCTTAGCACTGCTGTTATAAGGCAGAAATAAGTGTGGCGGTGGTATAGTTTACATAGTTTTGGATGGGAATCGAACCCATTACCTTCGTATCTATTCGGTGGTTGTACCATGATAACGTTTATTTGAATATAAATATGAATCCTTGCACAAATGACATATGAGAACGTAATCGTTGGAAATAAACCTGACTACGTCAAGGTCGCTTTTTTAGTTCGATTTCATAATTATTGTGTATACATTTTTTCTTATAAAGTAGTGTCGGAATATAGAGACATAATATTAATATAAAAGGAAGTCTGTTTATGTTTTAGTACATAGATTTATAAGAATTATAGACAATATCATTAATTACGTTCCACCACAAAAAGATTAAGACATTTAAAAATATGAAAAGTTATTAATAGATGCGCATAGTACATTAGCAGACTATTGATTATTATTAAGTTTATATAATAAGCAAATAGATATTATTAATTATAATGATGGTTTAATTTACCTTCTCTTTGAAAACGGCTTTTAACTTTTCAAACATATTTTAACATTCACTAAAGTTACCACACCGTTTAAATTTAAAACAAAAGCACGAGTTTATTTTAAAATTGGAATCACTTCGAGAAATATAGCAACAGTTAATCACTTTAAATATTTTGAATTACAACATTTTTACACTAAAATTATCACACTTTTTAACCTATTTTTAACTGTCTTTAATATCATTTATTTGAAGAATTCCAAACTATTATTGTTGAGAGAGTACATAGGTTTATTGCGAGACATTAATTAGCGACTTTCGTCCTTTTCGTTACAGGTTCGGTGACGTACTGATAAATATATTAATGAACGCCCCAATGACTCAGTGCGAATGCCAGATACTACATTGATTAAATTTCTGTGAAAATAGCGTGTTGTCATTATTACCTCGAATACCAATGTTGCGGGTACGATAACGCACAAAAAATGTGGGTAGTTAGAAATCTGTCTGTTGTACTAATCTACTGATCACCATCAACCATATTGGAAATGTTTTAAGCCATAGTCTACCATGCTGGCCAAGTGCGGATTGGTAGACTTCACACACCACAGAACACATTATCAGTGGCGTAGCTGGGGGATGCGAGCGGTGCAGTCGCACCGGGCATCAAAAGGAAAGGGGCATCAAAGTCGACGATCTTCAAAAATGTACATATCTACTCTACTGTGTTCTGAAATCTGAAATTATTTTGACCATTTTAAAGGGCATCAAGTCCTAAGCTGCACCAGCCAGCAAATAACCTAGCTACGCCACTGCTCAACGACCACAATGTCTAATCTGCAATGCAACATTGCAGATCCGGTATGAAAGGAATATCGTTCAAATTTGACTCATTTTCACTAGTTTAATTGGGCCCAAAGGCCGGACTATTCCTAATTTCATACTCGTTGTCTAGTCGGCCCGTTTAGAAACCGATCATGGCTTCATTTCCACTATACTTCGGACACCTAAAATGCAACAAGCAACAAATAAATTACTTATGCTTTCTGTAAAGAACATGGGGTAAATGTTAAACCAACCCAGAAAGTGTGATTGTTGAAATGTAAGTTAAAGTGACGAAAGATTCGAATTATGAAATACGGAGTGGACATATCACCTGATTAAAAACGTAGTAAAGTGCGAAGTTAAATGAATTGTATTTTCAAATATTTTTGGCGCCTTATTAAAAGTAAAGAAACGGAGATCTATAACTCCACCTCGTAATTTAGTAAGTGACGTCGCGTCGTTATTTCATTTGAGCGCCAGAGGTGCCGCGACTTCTTAGCTTCGCGTCAGCGCGCGGTCAACGAACCTTAAAACGTGACGTCACCATTCTATATTTGAAGGTTATCATCGACAATCGCGTTTATTTGTGATGTCAGGAAATCGATAAATGGGCATGTTTACTGCTTGCCGAGATTATACAACTATAAAACCTAAAACTCGTACCGAGTAAACAGTTTAAACAAGTTATGAATTTCTGTCTGCTCGAAAAGACTTTGTTATATAACCGTTATTTAAATTTTAAAGTATATGTACCATTTTAAATTTCAAATTTTACTAAAAATTGGCACGGACATTATCCATACCACCTTAGTCCGAAGTGTACTTAAAAAATTGACCATTTCCTAGTTCTTCCGCTAACGTCAACTAATGATAATAACGAAAATTAAAACTGAAATGCTAATTTCTCATGCTAATGGATTTTTCTCTTCATGCCCCAATAAGTGGAATTACCCGGAAAATAATTTTATTTTTTAATTACATAAAATTGAAAGTGATGTACAATATACTCTTGAAATATATTAAACATCAGTGTTTAAAAAGTTCTACGATAATCTTTTTTGTATTAAAAATTTTAGTAGTAATTTCATGAGAGTCATTATTATTTTAAATTTAAATTAAAAATATCGTACTCTACTTGTTTGACTCTTGTCTCGCAAAGACTGAACTAAAATTCGTTTTCGACAGCTAATCCAATAAATGTCATTGATTTTTAAATATATTTCATTGGATTCATCCTTTCGCATTCGGAAGATTCATTATATTAGTTCAATATCCGCCTATGAATGAATTTTGTCACTTGAAATTTATACTTCTATTTGTCGTTAAAATTTTAATGTATTTTAATAGAACAATTTATTATTTACATTTTAATTGTTCGATTATGGAAATCAATTAATGAAGTGTTCCACGACTTTTGTCGATCAATGGAATACACTTGTTACTAATGTTTTGAAATTTTCCCTAAATTTAACTATTTTTAAAATTCCCTCAAGTGATGGGCAGTCTATTGATATATGATATTATTATACCTGATAAATATAAATGCAGACATTCTGTCATTATAATATAAATTATTATCTGCATCCCCCACTGGGCGGTACAAGTCTTGAGCGACTGCGCCTGTTTCAGTTTCTTATTTGACAATTATTTCTATGTGTACAAGACTGATTTTATTCACAAGCTCAATCATTAATAAAATGAGTCTAGAGAATTCTCATAGCTTTTATTTTTTAATATGAATATTGTACTCGTAAGTGATTCGTAGTTTTACAATTGAAATCATTAGTAGTATAGTCGGAAATGTTATATGTAATTATTTTTTGTTATTGTACTTGATGTTATCTATATTTAAAAATTAATATGTAATATTGATGGGTGTACATGGTATGATGATAATTATTCGGTATTCGTGTAGGAAACTTTGAGTGGCACTGGCCGTTTGGTGCCTATGAATCTAATAGATCATATCAGGTTTTAAAATAACGATAATAGGTACTTTTTGTAGAGGAAAACTGCTTAAAACAGAAATAACATTTATACTGCTACGGCTAGAGATTTATAATTCTGAAAGTTGGTAGAAAGTGAGTTGATTTTTAATTTTAATTCATTATCATGTTGTTTGCAAAATGGCATAATTCTTACAATAACAAATGAAATGAGACCCATACTTTAAGTACCTACACTTGTACTAATTTTCCATTTAACATAATATGAAAATTATAATTAAGTTTAAATTATTGTAGTAAACACGGCTAAATACTATTGAATAATAATAATTTTTACAGCTTCAAATTGAAATTATATATTATACAAATAAATAGTTTTGCATAAGAAATTCTGGACTTTTCTGTACAATCCCGAAAATTAGCCTTCTTTTTACATAACACAATGTATACAAAATATAAATGTTATTTTATTAAAATACAACAAGCTAAGGATATTCTTGTATGTATGTTGTCATAAATAGATGCATGTATGTTTAATATCTTCCTTACAATTAGTATCGGTGGTCTTAATGATACATATGTAATTAAGCGGTATCTGTGGTAATTAAGTGATACATTTAGCATGGTAAAATAACTCATTTATATAAAGGATTAAAGTTTTTAGTTTCCAAGTAACTTTCCTTACATCCACTCCGAACAAAAATTTTTAGGGATCAAGGTACACGTACCAGTGTAATATAATAAGCAATGAATATTTTTTCCTCGGGATGAGATATACTGGAATGTAAATTGAATACTAATGAATCATTCTGCTGAAGGCCCATCAACTGTAATACTTTTCTATTCTCATTATTAAAAAGTCTAGATTAATTTTTACTTCTTGACTTTATTATAACATAAGAAATAAAAACCGCACACATTTGTTAATAAAACAATAGGTACATAATTCGACTAGTAACAAATTCAGTTTACAATAATCATATATTAACAAGTGACGTAAAATTACCTATTGCATTTATTATTTGCAAACGCAAAAACTTATGGCACAAAAAAATTGTTCCGCCAGCCGTACTTATGTATTTAACTGTAAAAAAAATAAAATCGGTTAATTACCGTTTGAGATTATCAGCTTCTTAGAAATCAAATATGTATGATCTTAATAATAGATGTGCGAAGATATTCTATGAAGGAGTCTTACTGACTCCATGACAATATTATTGAATAAAGCATTTCTTTTTCAGGTCTAAGTTTTGATCAGATTTCGAAAATAGTAAAACGAGAGTGACATGTTAACATGGCAACATTTGTGTCGCTACGTAGGTATATTTTAGTTAACTACCGAATTTCGTATATTTACACACTTATGACTTATTTACTATTATGATCTGATGATTTGATCATGACGAAAGCAAAAAGATTTCTGATCATCAAGAAGCAATAAGTCAGATTTATTCCATTTTCTTTTGTTAAGGTCGTGCATCTTAAATTCTTTTAGTAAACAATTGTTAATTTATTGTGCGCAGCTTATCAGTGGAAACAGTATCATATATTTACAGTAGGTTACGTATTTTAAAAGTATTATTTTTTCTTTACAACACATTCTTTAAAACATTATTTTCTCAGCCGCAGGAGGTAGCAGCTGTCAAGTAGAAAATCTATTTGAATGTTGCTAACGCCCGGAGTTGCGTACTAATGAAATTTACATGTACATTACGATATAATTAACAATTTGTTGTTTATAAATAAATGTACAATGATTCTATATAATTGAATACTTTGAGTTTTGAAGTCTTACAAATTAAATACTGACAAAACGTCGACACGACAGATTGTTACCAAAATTCTTTTAAAGTTTACAATCATTAGAAAGGTTACTCTGAGGCGATGATACTATAGGACCTTTCGGGGAAGTTAATGGTAAACATAGATAAATAATAATTAAATTTACTTTTTAAATGTAACCGAATCCAAAAGCAATATACATTTGTAATTGTTGACTTCGAGTACCTTCCACGATCCTGGGGGAAATAAGGAGTTTACTCCAGTGCACTGCCCAGTAAGTGGAGCCGACGAATCTGTCCGTTACATAGCACCTTGCAGGCGAAAACTTTTAACTGTTAACTTAATTATGGGAAAAATCACAAGACAGTTCAGATCACTATACACTAATAATTGGCGTTAATTCGTTAATAGATATTTATAACAGGTAATCATAAAAATAGTGTCAACATTGGAATCAGTCAATAAAATATCCATTCATCCGTTACACGAATAAATGAATAATAACTACTTATAACAAAGGGTCCGTTTCAAGTTTCCAATGAGTATAGCTTGTTGTCGTACAATTCCGGGTCCGTCAGTGGAGTGAGCAAGTAGCACCACAGCACAAAACCTAGTATTAGGTTCCAAAGAATCATCGCTCTCTGGACGGGCGGAAACTGGAATATCTCGGCGAAGTTCGGGAAACCCATGTGGTTACAGAATATATGCGCCATCAACGGTGCCACAAAATGACCTGAGAAAGAAAGTAAGACGATATTGAATATTTAAATATACAGCGTCGTCGAAAAAAAACACGAACATCTTCATTCATTTACAACACTGAAGAGAAATTAAAACCAACAACAATGTCGGACTTGTTAGCAATAAAAAAAAAATTCGACTGAACAACAACTGAATGGATGAGAATATCATAATCTCTATGGTGTTTCTTACCAGCCAAGTGCGAGTCGAACGAACAAATTAAGCCAAAGCCACAACCACAATGCCAAAGAAGTATATATAAATACTTATTAGTATGTACCTGCCTACATATGTATATGGATACATGCACTTGGAAAATATAAACCTCGATCACTTGCAGTTGGGTGAAAACATAAAGTTGTCATGCACTCACACAATGTTAATGTTAAATGTAATATTGATTTTGAAATGTATGCACTAGTTTGTAGAAACCTATTTAATTAGACGTCAAACTTACCAGTACTTATAAAAAGGTAAGCTGAGTAAGCACCAAAAAGACTAGTATACAGGAACTGGAATGCTGTAACAATAAATTATTATTAAAACCACAAAATATTGCAATGAATTATTCAAATATCATATTAAAAGACTTCTAAACATTAACATAACTTTCTCTGACCTATTTATTTATTTATTTAAGGTCACCAACATTCTATTTTCAAATAAACAGTACAAAAAATAGAAGCTAAGTGCTAGAATAATTATAGGCGACGACAACATGTAAACAAGACATCAAATCACAAAGAAAATTAAAATAACTTAAAATTAAAATAATTAATTAATTTAAATTAATTATTCAATGACGTAGGCATATATGTCCATTATGCTCTTAAAACATCACTTTTTTTATGTGAAATTCATAAATATGTTTCATCAATCTGTGTAAATATCTTCAACAATATGAAATTGGGTGATATGTCTAGCCTTTCTAAAGGTCTATATAAAAAAATATGATGGATAACTGTGGTTGCATTGATTCTCTCTACTTTGTATGTTGAACTATAAGTGTTATCTATAAGGGACTAAGGCTTTTACTTACATGAAAGAATAAAAGCTGACCTAAATTGAACCCCAGCCTTCACTTGCTCGAACAAATGGTGAAAATGAGCTGGAACATTAAATTTAAACAGTACGGAACATAATCGCACAATACTACACTAAAAGATTAATTTTAGCTTAACTGGTGATTGAAATACATAGTGAAGAGCACTAAGTGTGATCCTATCACTAAAATAATTGATATAAGATAATCCTTCTGTAGAGTATTTCAATAACAAATTGATTTTAAGAAGAATAACAGAGTTAGAATAAGCATAATGAGTTACAAATACAATATCCAAGATATTAATTTAAACACATTACGTACACATTATGTACATTAAAATTCTCAGATTTTAATTCATTTTATTGCTGTAATATATAAAATCATGCTCGATTATTTCATATCATAAAATTATAGTGAGTGTATGCCTGTGTGTATTTTATTTTATTTCATTTTCTTATACTTATTTATTATACTTTGTTTTAATACCATCTAATGTTTTCTAGGGAAAATCATTTTCTAGTTCATTGATCACCATAACGCATGCTTATTGGAATACTGACTTAACTCAAAAAAGACGATTTTTGGGA
>DWQT01003923.1:0-11834 GCA_018244895.1 Myscelus amystis hages | reverse complement strand
GATTACAAATGTCCATGGGCGGCAGTAGCCACTTACCATCAGGTGGACTGCATGCTCGTCTTCTACTTCCATATTATGAAAAAAAAAAAATTATAAAGTAACGGATATCCAAAACCTCAATAGTAATTACGTAGTTCAAGTGACTGTTGCAGTGAGCACGGTTATTATTTAATAAAGAAAATCTTACGATCCCAAAGGTATATCTTTACACAATTTACAACAAATTACCTAATTACGTAACTACAAAACCATTTACAGTTATAAGGGCGGGGATACGTTTTAAAAGTATGTGTACATAGAATGTAGGCTTAAAGAAAGGTAAGCTGACCTGCGGCTGCACGGGCGGCGCGGGCGCGGCGGCGGGCAGCGCGCCGGCCGGCAGCGGCGAGGCGCGCGCTTCCTTAGCCACCTCCATGGCCAGCATGTGCGGCCCGAGCCCGGGACTGCCGCTGCTCGCGTGCTGCGGCGTCCGCCTCTCGCACTGGAACAAATCAAACACAAAATCTTTACTGCTCCGAGAAACGTGTATCGGTGCGATACGCAAATATCACTCTTATAAAAACAGAAAATATTTATTGTTTTTTATCCTTTTAATGGTCCACTGCTGGACCGGGTCTCCTCTCATGGAGAGAGGGACGTAGGCGATAGTCGACCACGCGGGCCAAGTGCGCATTGGTAGACACCAGAAAATATTATACAGTTAAAACATCTCTAAAATATGCAGGTTTCCTCACGATGTTTTCCTTCGTTGTTATAGCAAGTGATATTTAAATTTCATTTATAAAACGCACGTAACCAGTCAGAGATACGTGCCGGGATCCAACCCAGACCTCCGGAGTGAGAGGCTGAATTTCAAACCATTAGGCTATCACTGCTTCGTGAAAAATATTTATTGATGTCTTATAAATATTATTTCATAAAGAACCGACATAAGTGACCCATACAAAAACTGCAGCGGCCGTCTTATATTACGGCATAAAATTTAGAACCATGAAATTTATTGTTTGTAATATTAGTCGAAAAAATTAGCACAACTAGTCAAGCGATTAATGAGAACATGAAACACAACTCCACGTTTCTGAACTATAGCAAATTATGTACCTTAAAATATCAAATAAATGGCAATAAAAACAGTAATTTAGACCACGTTGATGAAAAAACAGCCCGTAGTAAGCAACAAAGTCAAGCACGGAGCGCCGTCGTTACGGTTAATTAACACTTTAAATACGAACATTTTTCAATTAAATTCGGCTGCTATGGACGCACACTCGCACAGTCGGTGCAACTATTATTTCATTATACTCGCCGTAACATTCTTTTGTCCTTATACAGACACGGCTGCACTTTGGCTCGCCAAATTATCGAATTATTGTTACTACTCCTAGCTTCTAGTTTAATCCCTAATCGTTCAGTGTCACTATTGATTTTGTAAACTCTATAATGCCGTATGATGAAAGTATTGTAAAGCCATGTATTTATTCCCTATCTTCTTCTTTTCTTTATCTTTACATAGTAATAGGTATAAAACAAAGTAGCTTTGTTTCTGTCCCTATGTATCCGTAGATCTTTAGATCGGGAAAAAGCTGGTTAAATAGTAAGTAAATATTCGTTTCTGTCCTAGTATAATAATATTTTAAAATGTTCTTTTAATACTCTTGCCATCTTAACGTTTTCCTGAGATCATAGTATCACACGCAACAATTTGCCGTGTTCAGCCCTGAACGCTATGGCTCGCACTTGTTTTCTGGTACAACCACGTCGAGTATTAGGACTCCACTGGTTGAAACAATGCCGCCATCGTGAGCCCGTGACGACCCGGAGTGCTCGTTTTTGTATGGTTTTGGAAGCGGCCTTATCGCCGTCTATAAATAACAGGATTCGGGTGTTGACCGAAAGCATGCATACTGCGCTGCAAATTGTGCCAACGATTACTTGTTTACGCTCAAAGAAAACCGCGTAATTACTTGAACAACAAATTACAGAATACGTAACAACTAAACTATGACTCCTGCTTCAATTTTCAGCTATTTATTACATTATTTTTTAATTGTTAATAAACAATCAAACAAAACAAGCGAGTTGAAATATTCTATTAGAATCATATTTTCATATCAACGTGGACACAGGATTTTAAAATTCTGTGTACCATCGAGTAACACGTGCGTTAAACTGCTTTTAATAGTCATTTAAAATTATATCCGCTGTAATAAATAAAATATGTTCTTTATGACTTGAACTTAATACGAATAAATGAAAATGTTAACTGTACGAAATTAAAACAATTGCACTATAATTAAAATAGCTACGGAAGTAGACACAATCAATGAGTTAAATTTTAAACGAATTTCATACGTGGTGGATACTATTATGTCAATTTGCATCATCGTTTCCGACGCCAGAATCACAATACTAAATTAACGTACTTTTGATTCGTGATGTTCAAAAGAGCATGAAAAAATTATTCACATCATCTATAAAATGTCTGAACTTTTTTCTATAAGACACAAATGTCGCCGATAAATTATAGAATATAAAAATATACGTGATTGTACTTTATGGGTTTTTAAGGAACTGACACGTATACATACTCGTAATATGTAGGTAGGTAGGTACATATCGTCCAGTTATATCTAAAGAACTATAGCAATCGTTAAATTTAAGGTATCATAAAAAATGATTTTTATTATTACTCGATAAGTTCGTGGTCTCGATTTTTTCGAGTAGACAGGGCGTGAAGCGAGCCTTCGTGAAT
The DNA here is from genome assembly GCA_018244895.1 of Myscelus amystis hages. Taxonomy (NCBI): domain Eukaryota; kingdom Metazoa; phylum Arthropoda; class Insecta; order Lepidoptera; family Hesperiidae; genus Myscelus; species Myscelus amystis. The sequence goes on along the minus strand of DWQT01003923.1, from coordinate 9,082 downwards.
AATTACCAAGCGAACGGTGACAGCGACACGCCACGGCACTTCCAAAACAACCCGTGGCGAATCCCGCCGCCGACATTAGGCGCAAAAAAGAGCACGCCTTCCATTAGCATTGACTTTCGAATGTCAATATGTACGAATTAGGTTTTAACAAACGCCATCCGTAGAACGAGGTTAATAAAACTATACGACAGTCATTTCATGATACCTACTATTGTTCCATAGTTTCAACTGGGCCGTTTTTAACTGATAACGATATCTAAAATGTCGACGCCAGACTGGGGAATGGTCCAAAACGCCGCTTTTTTGCTGTATCGTAATTGCGTGCTACAGATTTTAATGAATTTGCAATAAAGTTTTTTAAGTTAAAAGACTTTTAGATCATTTTATTAGATAAGGTTCATAATATTAACCATTCATAATATTAACATAACCTAACCAAATTACGGTGTGACAATATCACTATATACAGTGCTCGAGATATTCAAATTTCACGGTCGTGGAAAAATCAAGTCGATTTACGGTGTTTGTTAGTGATGCGAAAAGTTTCACCAACAAGCTGGTAATACACCTTTTATAACACGTGGCTCTCGAGTGAAGAGCACGGTGCGCGGCGCTCGCTGCAAAGTCGAGCTAAATTGAAGGATGCTCCATGCGAGCCGAGGGAGCCGCAGCCCGCGGCCCGGCAGCGGCCCGCTCCGTTAATGATTAACACAGACGCGGTCCGAGACCAATTACGCTCTGCCGCCACACTCCAAATTAGAAACTATTTTCGCCCATTAGTGGCCAACTTCATAATCAATTATACGTTAAAATTCCACAGCGCTGTTTCGGTAGCTCTCTGTTTGGATAATCGGAGTTTGTGGTCCCACGGCGGGCTATTACGCGGCGGGTACGGGCCATAAAGGTTTTTGCTTCGCTACCGAAAAATTTTAATGCACGTTTCGAATGCAATTCGTGCGCTGGTATAACATTGGGAAGATAATACTTTACGGGTTTTCTTCGAATTGCAGGAAATAATTGTAGAAATCAAACTAATTAGGTCATGCCGTGGATTGCTAATGTACGAGTACATGGATGAGAGTAAGACAAATCTTGGAGCATTTTCTCAAAAATAAAACAATAATAGGATTGAGTGCACTCTGCTAATCATAATTCATCAGCGAGATTAAAGAATGAAAGACGCCAAGAGGGTGCACGGGAGAATGCGCCTCCCTGTGTGGGAGAGACAATATGATTGCCACACCTGCGGAAACACCGGTGAAGTAACGAGACGAGACGCTAAATAATTCAACCAACTACCATTGCCGTACACTGTGCTCTATCTTAGCTTCACATTGTGTTCTTTAAATTAAAATATTGTATTCATAAAGAAAAAAATTCAAACAAAAAATAAATAATTGGAAATCATATCCTTTTGTCCAAAACCTCCACAAATATTTAGCACTAATTCACGGTGCAGCAACGTTTGATGTACTGCAAGCCCGAAAAAGTCGGAAATCCTGAAATGATCGGAAAGAACTGTATCCAGTTGTGGGACGTAAAGAGTTGCGGCTATATCATATTTTCCAAGTTGAAAAAAGAGGGGGGAAAGCAATAATTATCTCACGTTATAGAAGAAAAATACAAAAACAACCTTTAATATCGTAAAAATGAGATTAACGAGCAAATTAACTAGAGAGAGAGATTAACTAACAAAGATGAGATTAACTCTTAATTTTAAGAAGCATTCACAGATTAAATAAAATATTAGATTTACATTCGGTACAAATAAAACTGATGTTATATTTTACTAGCTTTGACCCGCGACTTCGCGCGTGTTAAATTCGGAGTAAAACACAATTCCCCTTTCCTTATAACATGAAAATTGCCTGCTATCTTTAGAATATCTAAATTCATATACCTACTACATTTTTTATTTATTGCCATTAAGAAATTGTGAATTGCAACGCGTGCAAAGCCGCGTGCAAAAGCTAGTTATACATATAAGCTTTCCTCTTGAATCACTATCTGTTGAAAAAAACCGCATCAAAATCCGTTGCGTAATTTTAAAGATCTACTTACGCATACATAGGGACAGGAAGCGAAAGCGACTTTGTTTTATACTATATAAATAAGTGACTTAATTAACAAAAATAATACGACACTATTATTTGAACAAGGTAATTACTAAGTGTATTCTAGCCAATGAAAAAATATCCAAATTTTACGTAAAATAGAAATTAATTACTACTTATCGAGTCTATTTTACGGTTAATAAGAACTACTGGTCATAAATCTCTTCCATTAGTTAATATATTATGTATATTTATGCTATGTAATTATACTATATATATTACATACATAGTATAATAATTAATATTAAAGTAGAGCAAACATACTAGCTAGTCGAGAACCACGGCACTTATTTAGCAGATTGCTTTCCTTTAAGTTATTCTTTAATCTAGCAATGGCCGGAGCGCGTCGGCCGAGCCTCCGTTTCGCACCCTCGTGGTGCCGCGCGAATCTGCACATCCGGTGACTCTATGCGTTATGTGTTGTTTATTTTTTGTTATAGCTTGTTTATTTTCCCACACGTATAAATGTAACGACTACATCTTACATCCTAATAAGAATTGCTACTTTATATCTTTTCAGTTGCCACCACTATAAGCCAATTCCTCTCAACGCTCATAAAACATCCTCGTGCCGGCTGAGCCATCAAGCCATAATTATGATATCGTGTTCTTTTTTAACTTTAAGGGTAAAAGTGTGTGTGTATTCCATAAACCATATAAAAAACCACCCATATCAGTATAAAAATAAATGGCATTGTGCTCCTTCCATCCATTATTTTCAGCCAACTAAAAATAGCTTTATTTTACTATTTACAAACGTAACGTATTTGTGTACATGTAGAAATTAAGCCTATACATAATAAATAGATCACAAAACAAAAAGTCTGCGAACTAATGGAAAACGCGAGCTCCAAGCGAAATTTAGTTAATACCAAGCCGACCGTATTGGATTACTGGCAGCACCCGTCTACCGCAATAATATAACGAAATTCAAACATTAATAGGCTCAAACACAATCACGGATGGCCACATAATCGAGTTAGCTGCTATTGGGTTAAACCCCTATCGCGTAATCTGCTCCATTGTCTGACAGTCGTTGCGCTGATCATGAGGGCCGATTATTGTGGCAATTTTGTGTTTATTGTTTTCAGGTGTCTCATGTCAATTGGCATCCTGAAGGAACCATACAATGTCAGCCCAACGAGCGCTATCTTTGAATAGAAACCTTCTCGTAAAATGTGATTGTAAACGTTTATTACAATCGAGTAAAATCGATGCTAGCTACGATTGTTTTGAAAGTGGTAAACTACAATGCTAGATTCGTACACAATCAAACTACTATATCATAATAGAAAATACCGCAGCGAGTAATAAACATAGTCCGTAGCGGCAAAAGTAAGTGACACTGAGGTGGGATATACGTCTAGGAAGTTAAAAGTTTCACCTCAGTTCGATGCAGCTCTAGAACAAATAAGTAGATAGAAGACGCGTCAAAACTGCCAAAAACAAAACTATAAAGTTTGCTTTATCACGAAAAGCTATTGGTTTATCTATTTGAAATATCGAAGTTAATTTCAAAAGAGATATTTGCTTTTTACTTCTCCTTGGTATCATACCACTAATACGATGTAATCGTAACTATTTATAATAATATCACTTTAAGTACAGGGCCAATAAAGTCGAACATGTTTATTGGTTACTAAAACAGTTACAAGCGACGCGTGATATCGTAATGTGAGTAACGCTCGATGTAACATTAGCTGAAGCCGATACTGCTGATGTTTTATTACATTATAAAACAAACGTCTCAAATTAATTATGAGACATGCAGTTACCATCGCTATTGGTCATAAAAAATCCTTAATAGACGTTATAAAACGTTCCATATCGTTGACGGGATTATTTCCGATTATGTACGTATGTTTACGAACATATTTATTACGATAAACTGTCTTCCGTAGTGACGACTAAATGCGAACTCGACAACGGAAATGGAACCGGTGAGATTCGATAATTATTTAGCGAGCCGAATACAATGCCGAATTAGTGAACACGCTTCGCGGCTGAGGGCAGAGTGAATTAAAGTAACTTGGAGCCTATTACGTGAAGTGAGTTATAAAATAAAGCCGCGGCGAGTGAGTTCATACATTACAAGCCGATAACCAGACGAGACTTCTGAGACACAAACCAGTCCCTTTTAGTGAAATTGAAAACTTTTTCTGTTACTCATACCGCGACCGCGACACCACTCCTTTTAAATCAATTGCCTTTTATAATTAACTTACTCCATTATTGGAGTGCACTCCCTCGTTACGTCAATTAAAATTCAATCGAGATGTAAATCTAACCATTACAGAACGAGTCTTTCTGACCGGAGTAATCTCATAAATTGATTGAGAGATAAGTGCTTCTCACTCACTCGTACAACCTAAGAATATGTACATTAAATCTACTCATAATTGCACCGTTTAGTCGATTGCTTTATCGAAATTAGTGCACTCTTCCAAAACTTTTTCTATTCGATATTCTTGTTCAAATTAATCACATTAATACGAGTGCATTTTAATAAATATTGCAAAGTTACTGCGTCGATGCTGAGTTTCCATTAGGGAATATCGGTTTATTATTGAAACTTTCCGAGCGTGTGTCAGTTTTATCATTATGCAGTCGCCCTCTCTAATGCAATAAAGATCCTCCTCTTCTAGGGAGTGCCACTTTTACCTAATTCTCATTAAACATTTATTAGCTTAGACACTAGCTATCGAAAGGTATCGGACTCTATGTTTTATTTATCGCTCCTTACAGGATTGCTATTTTCAAGGCATTTCGACAAATAATAAACAATTGTTTGAGCTCCAAGTTGACTCTGGAGATAAAAAGCACCAAAAAATCCAAAAATACAAAACCTTTTTTAAATCGCACCCTATTACGAGCATACCAGCGTACCTGTTTAGGGATGATACCAAGGGCATCGTAAGTCCAAATTTTTGAATACAATGCGCGGGAAGTCAGAGATGTTCGTCTACGGGAGTACAATAGTAGCTACGTCAGAAGTAATTTTAATCAGAGCTATGTGGCCCATTAATTAAATTACGTTTGATGTGGACAGGGCTGTAAGAAATTGCTTTTTTGTGGGCAGTCATTCAATTATACATTCATTAATTTGCGGTCCATCGAGTGAAATTTATTTCATTTCATTATTATATAAGTAAGTGGCTTCTGTGTGTTATGTATGTACATAGAAATAATTACGCTTATTAATGTTATGCATTCATTACAGTATGTTTTATAGTATTGACGTTTAAATATTTAATATAACGTAATAACGCCTGTTACACATAAACATACAATTTGCTAATTAATTTAATGCATCAATACCTAATGTCAACGTTTTTAATATATAATCTACAAGGATATCACATTAAAAACCAATGAACAATAATAATCATTACATCATACATGTGGGGGGCGTAACATGGCACGTGTTCAAAAGTATCACATGACTTTCATAAAAATAAATAGAAATATCCTGATAATCATCTGATCTCAATACTAGCGAGTACATCTGTACCCATATAAGGCAAATTTCTGGTGTTGCGTGGAGATGTGAGCTAGTGAAAAGTGCAGACAACTAAAGAAAATGCATTTCTGTATTTATAACTATCACTTAAGGACGACTAGACCAAATTAACCAATGTTTCTATATTAACAATAGTCCGAATAAAGTTTGTAGGAAAAAAAATTGGATAAGTTATCAAAAGATAAATAAGTCGAAAAAAAAATAACAGGATTTTGTATAAACTCAAGGCCACAAATCATGATTCGAAAGTTGAATATGCATAACTACATTCCTCACTACATTCCTGGAAAACTCTTTAGGAAAAAAATCGAATCAATTACAAAGACATCGCAACCATGTAAACATGTCTGTATTTTTTATGTTTGTTACCGCATAACTTCGGACTGGGTGAACCGATTAATTTGGTCTGGATTAGTTCTTCTTCGAAGTCGGTTTTTTTTGTTAACATTTTTGTTTATTTTAGAATTACGTAGCTAATTAGAAAAAAGAACTTCAATATCTTATGAAATATTTGTAAGAGCCTAAACAGATTTAAACCTGCGGAGTGCACGATTGAAATCTAAACAACTAGGCCGCCACGGCCGGCTAAATGCTTGTCGATATATTGACATACACGAGTTACTATGAGACAAATACCGGTAACATTTCACTAAGACTAATGGTCGCCACGGTCTATTACAATTCATTAATAAATAAATAGAGTAATTGTTTTAATTACCATGTAAAAACGTCAAAACTTTATTGGACATTAAAAGACATTTAACAATAATAAAATTTTTGTTTAACTAAAATATTGTTTAATATTTAATAATAATTAAATGCGTATTAAAAAACAATTGTCTTGTAGTAGTCACTAAATAATATGAATCAGTACAAATACACAATGCATGGAGGTAAAACTCACCGCGAAGTTGTATGAATTTATGTCAAACTTAATTAATACCCACAACACATTAAGCACGAAAATATGAAGGAAGTAATCTAATTAAATTGATAATAATATTTGAGAACGCCGCGGATACCCGACAGTACAGCATTGACCGGGTGCCCAAACACGTGTTTACAAAACGGTCCCCTTGTAAAAACTGAATGAACGGACGTACTCGTGCCAATGACGATCTATCGGCCGGTATCCTGTCACTGATAACAGCCGAGCGCGTTTAATGAGTGGCCTGTACCTACCGTTGCATTCGATCTACGCTAAGAATTCAATTATAAAATACTCGGAATCGCTTTCTGTGAAATAATAAAAGTTTAGGAATCATAGTTTATTTTCGAGATTGCACACGTGCGCATGGTAGAAAAAAGTAATATTATTTTTCAATTCCCATACAAAGGTGGTCGGTGCGCGGCGGCAAATTGGCTGTATTGTCAATTTGGGCAGTGCGTGCCAGGGCGCAGATGAAATGTTTATTTTCAATTTCCGCCATTTTCCCGCCGCGTCGACCGCAGGATTAGGACATGGAACACCGCCACTATCCATAGGAAGTTGCAAAGATCACCTGCCTTTATTGGTAATTGTTAAGTACATTTAAAATATGTTTTAGTAATACTCTGTAAGTCTGTATCACTTTATTTATTACAAGTTAAATGTCAAACGTAACTAATAAAATAAAATAAATCCAAGCGCAGCACAAACGACTTGAGCGTCGAGAGGGACTCGTAAACGACGATCATCGCGAATCGCACGACAAGTGTTAATTGCATGTAATCCTACACTAAAGAGCGCGCCGCACGCTTTCAATTGCGAACTGCGAAGTCTCGTGCAGTCGCAAATCCAACAATTTACGAAGATCATTACTAAACGTGGAACTATTTCGATGTTTTCGACTCAAATACGATGTCGTTATCAGAAACGGCTTCGTCACTTCGAGCGTCTCGTTTAAATGGCGATGAGCATAGAAACGACTTTTCGATTTTAGGGGTAAACCTGGAGCTAAATATGTAGCTAGCGTGCTTTGTGTAAGCTAATGATACATAGAGAGAGACAAAACATAAATTTCATTAATATTAAACATACAAACATCCTTAACGAACTTACGATAAAGTTTCCTACGTCACATCCGCCACACATGCATTGGATTGGGAGTTTAATTGCTCGTCGTAGTATCCTTTGGGGCAGGAAACTTAAATATTAGCACATTTTATTATCCAATGTTTGCTTAGAGCTTCCTTTGAGCACGGCTTTGACGTCGCCGCCGGCGCTGTCTAGATAAAGGGTTACTACCGGCCGAATGCTATCTTCCTTCTTGCTTTATTGTTCCGTGTGATCTTCTCCATTATATCTTGCTCTATAATGACTTTGTACGTCTGTGATCATTTCAATGTGTAACAACTAACGGCGAAAGGGACATTTAGTTGTATAAATTAGTTTCTATTTCACTTTATTGACCTAATCGCCGTAGCCTTTTGGAGTAATCAAATGTAACACGTGTGCATAGAAAAACTTTAATATTAAAGACACTAATAAAAGTTAAATACAAGAATCATTCCTTTTACTTTTTAAATGTATGAAATAATGAGTTCGTATTCTCAATGTCAGCGCAGCAAAAATCTACAAACACACGGGGTTTCACGCGAACAATCGCATGTTTATAAGGAAATACACATCAATTTGCAACAAGGGCCGCTTAAACGTCAAGTTAATGCCACGTTTGCTAACGTTATGCAACGAACGGGGACAATTTACTTGACATTTTGAAAAGGGCTACCGACGATTGTATGTCATGTGTTACGTGCCAGGAAAAAGTGGTATGTACACGCTATTCGATACTTGTGAATAATAGCAAGTAGTAGTATATTAGCATACTCAAAAAGATACGTTCAAGAGACCTTTTGAATTTAACTATCTTCTTGTATCTACATCCTCGTATAATATTATACGTTACATTTATCATATTATATGTATTACACGAAAATCATGCCGTGAAAGGTTTAACCTATGCGAGTGATTATCGACATTTCTAAATATGAATTTAAAATGATAACATTGCAATAGGGGCTCTAGATATGACCATAAATAAAACGAGTGGGTAGCGACAGCGGGGCGCGAATGCCGACGCGTTACAGGAATACCGGCGGGGCGGTCGCAGGCTTATTAACTCTCTCCGTTAATTAAATTATTAGAAATCTCGAGCCGGACTAATTAACGAAGAATTTCAACATTTCGGTTCACCTATCAGGTATTAATTAAAACTGACAAAGCCGCGGGCGATCGAGAGCGCTCACCAAATATCGCCTCTATTAATGAAATGATCACTCGAAACTAATTAAATTATGAAGGTAATGATGCGTGCACGTGATACCGCGAGCATTGCAACCGCTGCCGCTCGCAGCATCTGCAACCTACAGCTTCTACGCCAATATTACAATGTAGCTAATTCATATTATTTTCACAAGTATATACAACCATAAATACGACTTCGTATAAAATTTGACCAAATAAAAA